>CAJQUW010006733.1:0-40664 GCA_907163375.1 Prostheceraeus crozeri
TTTCTTCGACGGTTTTTCCCATCAAAGACCGCAAACCGCAAACCTAGCTCTGTCTGAACGAGACTTGAACGGGCCTTTAGTCGTTATTTTAAATCGTTGTGATTTGTCTTTCAGCTATCAATTTACGAAGTATTTTCAGTTTACAGAAGCAATACTAGTCGCAGTGTCACAACACTGTTTATTAAGCGTCTGAACGGTTTGTGTCACGGCATTGATTTAGCCCCGATTTCGCGCTGCTCCTCGGCACTAATGTCACGCGACACTAGTGTCATCGTGTGAACGAGGCTTAACCAGCTGGCTCGGCAAACACAGCACATTGGCAATTTATCAAACTTGGAACATAAAAAATTTAGATGCATTTTCAAAAAAGCCATTGACTCTCTTAACTATGTCACTTAGAAGGAACTCAGGGCCAATCTTTCAAATATCTCGAAGACGTAATCCCGGGATTTTTAATCTCGGAAATAGGGTCGAGATCCCGGGATTGTAAACCCTACCACAGACGCAGATACTCGGTGCATGACTTGCATACCATGTGTGGATCCCAAACTTTATCCTGGTCACCAAGTTTAATTCCAATGATTGATAGGCACGTTTCATGAAGCTTGTTACTTGATTCCTGTTAGATAAAGGGGTATATTCACCACAAATATACGTCAGGCCTGTTTTTGCAAGATCTTCTGGTTGAAGTCATCCTTCAGCTGCAAAATACGAATGTGTTATTCAAAATTCACTGACAACATTCATTAGATATGATGACAAGGCTAAAAATAGCATATGACTTTTCGATTGAAATAGAAATTGCTCTGAAAGCTTGCCTTCATTCGTTGAATTGATTGACAAAGTGCAGCAAAGAACTCGTACCTAGACTGGTTGAAAATCCTCTAACAGAGTGAATGAACAAACGTCCGTCAGAGTGCAAAAATGTCATAGAAATGTCATACGCGATGAATTCAACAAGGTATTTGAGCAGTGGAAACATTGATAGTTAACCCCTTCACTGCGGCATGGCTCGCAGAGCGAGCCATGAAAACTTTCTCTGTGTTGCGGCGATAATATTTCTTAAAATTCTGTTCTCTGCAGCAGTGTTGAGGGGCTGACGACAGAGGCGTTCTTATCTCCTTCGGTCCTAATCGCATACCGCCTCATCGGCGGCTGAGACACCGATAAGTCACGTCCAGGTTCCCTCTAATGAATTTACCTGTTTCCAGTTGTTTGTCGATTGTAATATCAAAGTAACAAATGAGTGATCAAAACGTTAGAACATATGAATGAAGGATAAACGTGGTCGATGACAACAACATTATCGCCTTCGTCTCTAAAATATAATCAAGGAAGAAGTCGACTGCGAGGATGGCCGAAAATATATTATACCAATATGCACAGAAATGAAATGTACAGAGCGCTAAAAAAATGTCGCCATACTGTAAAGTGAGAATATACCTGTAGGCAGTGTTGGATTTGAGCTTGATAGCAGTAGGGGGGAAGCTTTCGACCGGAAGTTTGTGGGTCAACGTTGCACAAAGCCGGAGAAAGTGGTAATCAAAAGGAAGAGGACACCTATTCTGATAACACCACTCTCATCCTCGCACTTCGAACGCCCGCGAATAATTTTGAAAACAATTGAACCATAAATGGAATAAGGAGGAGATAGGCCTATTTGATGCTTGAAGGGGAATCCCCAGTGCATGCATTTGGTGCTACCCGCAGTTGGTTAAATAATGCTTCAAATAATGTGCGTAGATACCCTTGTGAATGAGTGAATTCATAGTAGGCTTGCATGTGAAGATCCACATAAATATTCCTCAGATGATCATTCTGTAAGTTATTGCAATTAGACCTATAATGAATTCACAAAGATCGGACTCTTATCAATCAATATTCACGGAGTGAAAGGTAAGCAATGTTCCGAAACCTAATTTTATGGATTGTGAAGAGTTTTATTGCATTCATATGAATAAAATACTATGTGTGCGTCGTCATCAAGACCCTGAAAGAAACAAGATAGCATTCTGGATTCCACTCTTTTTTTGATGGTTTCGTTGCCTTTAGTCATTTCATTCAGCATTTTCTGCTTCTCAAATTCATTTGTCATCTTTATGAGCAAAGAAAGTTAATTATTGATGATTAGACAATTAAGTTTATGGAGACTTATGTGGAAATTAGGCCTACGCCTGTCAATGATGCTTTTATTCACAAAACTAACAAATTGATGCTCAATCAATCTGGTTGGGACAATGTAAGGCCTATCTATCGGAAATATTCTTCCCTCTCAAGGAAGGAAGGTGCATCTTCAGTACCGGGGATGAGGCGCGACAGTGCAGGGGAACTTCCCCACTTTCCCTCCCCTCAAATCCAACACTGCATGTAAGGCTATACCTTATAGGCTCAAATTAAAATGTTCAGTAAGAGAATTCATTGACATTTTCATAATAAGAATAAATTCAAATTGTAATTGCAACATTTTTATTCAGGGCATTGGAGGGTAGGCCTCCATTAGTTCACTGTTTGCTATTTAGATAGATTTAGATTTTCACACTCCGATTTTCAAAGGTCGACCGATGCATTTCAGCACCTTTCCTGCTCGATTATAGAAAATCGGAGTTTTTCCCTCTAAATCGCAAACAATGAAGGTCTGCCTTCCAATCCCAAAATGAGAATGTTCCTGTTACTGAAAGTTTCTTTAACTACATAATTTTAATATATGATCCACATATTTGACTTTTACCATATTCAAGATTGATCATGCAATAACGAAGAAAGCAAATGGATGGATGCAATGAATAGCCTAGTTCCAAGTTATTTCTCAATAGATCTATATGTATATCATCTTGAATTTTGCGAATGAGCGGTAAGCTATAGTTGACTAATAATTTTGATGTGACTTGAATATATCTGAACCACGACAGTTAATTATGATTACAATTGAATTATAATATTTCATTTATTAAATTATTGCATGTAATCCACTGCGATATACAAGCAGTCTACATGCGTACCTAATTTTATAGATAACAAGGCGGACAGAGTTACAAGAATTTTCTGAATTTTTAATTTTCGTCATTGGGTTTAATTCATTAAATAATTACTGAACATAAATATCTATCTGGATTGAGCTTCAGGAGTTCATTATTTGGTCACTATATTTGTATGAATGCAAAAATTTCATTATGTCTCAATAGCCTACTCCTAGTACATGTTTGTCGTATTTCCGAAACCACCAAAATCGTATAATAAATTGAACGTTATATCATATTGATTACAAATTTTGCAAGTACGTTTACACTCTAAATTTAATCATTCGCCTCATATTCTAAATTTAGTCAAGTAGGGCCTACATTCAAGTCGTGATGGAGCACGCGTTATTCTTGAGCTTCTGTGTATCGTCTGAATAGTTAACATATCGTCATTCATATCATTAAATATGCCAATAAACCCCATAAAAGTAAAAATACAAAGTCAAAGGAAATTTATTTTGAGTGGTAATTACCAAAACATGGAGATGCAAAGTCCTTGTTTTCCTGGACAGGTATCGCAAAATTCGGTAGTTTTTTTAATCCTACCAAGTGAGTAACACACACCTGACACACGGCATCTTTTAGTCGGATGAATGTTTTTTCCTCTTGGTTGAAACTAAGATGGAAAATGCGAGTTTGAAGCACACGACGCATTTCGAGGTATAAGAGGTTGTCTCCCTATCCCTTTTCACATAGAAAGAAACAAACACATGACAAATTTTGAAAATTTTCCTTGCCCCGTAAATGGAATAAACAATGTGGGCATTGAGGCACATTCGTTGAATAAGATCTATACACACTTTATGGAACCAGCGGCATGATTTTCGAGTTGCGTCATAAGTATGCAAAGTTTGATCAACACGATCAACTCCTCCCATAAATTCATTATACTCCGACATGGTAGTACTCTTTTTTTAAAAAAATTATTCTCTTTCCACCTTTTATAACACGCTGACAATCGGAAAGAGCAACTTTGTTTTTTGTGTCAATCATAAAAACAATTTTCTGTCCAGACGACTTTCTATCACAAAATTTAGATAGAAGTAGGTCGTCCGAGCGCAAAAACTTTGTCTCTCTTACATTTACCACGGTCTCCTGAAGCATGGGCGGGACACCACGGTTCTGACGAATACTGCCGACTACAAGCGTTCTTCTTGATAATAAATAATTGCCCAACCTGACACTGTTGAACCAATTATCACACCAAACAGTGTATCCTAAATCCAATAGTTCATCACAAAGATGAACAACGATTCGCTCCGATACACTGAGACTAGAACAAGCGGAGGCAAACTGATCATGATCTGCTTTTACAATGTGGAATGAAAAGTTCAATGTAAAACCAGAGTCACTTTCGCATAAAAAATAAATTTTGATTCCGAAGCGCCTTCTCTTCGCCCGTATGTATTGTTTAAAATACAGCCGACCTTTATATATAAGTAAAGACTCGTCCACAGTCACATTCTGAGATGGCCTATACACATCCTTACAAATCGAACGAATCATGTTAACAAATGGCTGAATCTTACGAAGACAATTCTCTTCGCCACCGAGATTTTCATAATTTGCGAATCGAATGAAATGTAAAATCAAGAGAAAACGATCTCGTGTAAGAGAAAATTCGGAGTCGAGGAAGGGAGTACAAATTAAATCATCAGTACTCCAGTAGTCAGTGAGTTGAGGCTTCCTCACGACGCCCATCAGCAGCGCGATACCGATAAATTTCTTCATTTCGGCGAAAGAGTAATCAGTCCAATATCTAAAGCGAGAATGGGGCTTTAGAGTTTCTGTTTGGAGATAGATCGAAGCACGAATATTTGTAAATTGCACAAGTACTTCGATTAACTCATCCGTAATGAAAAAACTGAGAGCACTTCTGCAAATGTCAACATCACTTGTATTTGACAGCATTGCTTCTTCGTATGTTGTTCGAAGACCTGCGGCACCGAGAAAGGTTGGGAGCTCCGAGCGACTATCGTTCGCCTCTTCGACAAATTTCCACGGACTGGTAATTTGAGCAGCAGTCGGGCGAGAAACGGAAGCGGAGGACACGAAGGGATCCCTGAGAATAGGTGGAGAATCAGCTTTGACGAATGACGTAAAATTAACAGGTGATGGATCGGGCGGCAACATAGGCAACTGCGGTAGGACGGAGTCATCAAGATCAGAAAACTGATCTGAATCATCAGAGTCGCTTTCACTAACATTATCCATTTCGTCGTCACTGTTTAGGCAGATCAATTCTACAGTACGATCCAGTGAATATCGTTTGCAGTACATAGTAGTCAGTGTTCACAATCTCAGTTGGTTAAAAAATCAGTTCTGAAGAAATCAAGTTTATTAGCCAAATATTAGCAAATGCACTGTTTGAGATAAAAGGGTTTCCGCGTCAACGTTTGGATGACAGTGACATGTTTTGCGATAAGAGATACCGATACGCCCCAAGTAAAATGATGTTCTCCAAAGTTATCAACATTTCGTCCTTCATTATCTTATCACTTTTACACGTGTTTTACCGCTGAATTTCATGGCTTGCAGAGCAGGCCATGCCGCATTGAATGGAAAACGTCTTATGACTCGCAGAGCGAGCCATCCGCTTGTGGAGGAATAATTTTTCAATACATTAGCCGCTGTGAAAGGGTAAATTGTATATTTTCGGATGGGTAGCATTTTAGATGATCAGATGTGACGCAAAGATCTTCAGAAATTGCATTTTTAGTCTAGAAAATAAAAGAATGGCTACATGAACGTAAGAAAATACCGGTACATGAGAAGCTCTAAACCATCGTATAGGCCAAAACTTGGAAAACCCAAAATGTAGCTTAGTTTAAAAAGTTGACCTGATTGAGCAAATCTGAGGTGATTTTTGAAATCAACACACTTGATTTACCCGAAATCAGTTAAAAACACTTAAAGACTATTTTTTCTTTGTCGACCAGTGTTATGAATGTATCGACTACAACGAACATTTAAAATAGGAACACTCAATTCCTTAAAACGTTTAGTGACTTCATGATAGTGTTGATTAACTCTACTATCCCAAGGTGGAAGTAGAATATCATTGATGATTAGATTAGGAAATAGCTTCTCCTCCTTAGTAGGATCATTACAAAGGATATGTACAATATTGAAAGCTGCTAACCATCTTTTAAAGTCAATAAGAAGAGCACTTTCATTATAAAAGCCATAGTCTTGCAAGTATTGCTGATTAAGTCCATGGATGTGTTTTCTCGCCCAGCTATCAGCTTTGGGATCACAGTTGGCATGTTGATGGTAGACATTAACAATTTGATACGACCAATTGTCCATAGCAATAGCACTGAGCTCCTGTACAGGTTCACCCTCACAATCCATGAAAATGATGATAGATGACTAAAAAGGAAATTTGCATATCTTTACTCATCTGATGAAGAGTCCTATAACATATTACAAAATGATGAAGTACATCGATGCTGTTCACGACAAAATACACAATTAACATGATGGCAGCGAAGAAGTAAAATGTAACTGATAAGTCCACGTCTACGACACTCAAAGCACATGATCGAATTGTCATAAGGTAGAGATAGGTAAGGATTAGTGATTCTCCTTCTTTGACTTGCGTTTACCGGCAGCATTCTTCTCTGACTTGCGTTTGTGCCGCTCTCGTTGAGGATTTGATCAATAATGTCACGAACGTCTGGTTGCTTTGGTATATATAGGATGGATTGAGTATGCATCGATATAGAGACTAATTTGTTAGTCTGCTGATAGCCATAATATATTCCACTGATAGTAAAAGCAATATTCCAAGTGCCTTCTGGAAGTGTCTTCACATCTGATGGGTGTTACTTGATCTACATCCTTTTTGCAGTATGAGCACCAATGCGATGGTGGTAAAGAAAGCTTTTTACCATTCCATATCTTTCTATATGGAGTATCATTGTCATCTCTCGCCTTCCATTCCTTGCTAAGGGGACTAGGGATGTCCATATTTAATGTTGCAAACTCTTCAATAATATCGAACTGACGACGTATGTGTTGATTCACAGGAATGACTACGTCGACCCCATACTGATTGTTCAATATCTTCATTTCAGTGGAAGAAATCATTCCCGTTTGCAATACTATACAATGATCGTAATAACGTATCCCTTGTCTAAATTTACGCTGTAGTGGGTTAGGATTATGTACCTTTGTTGTCTCTTCTAATGGCCTCAACATAAGACGGTCTGATTGTAGAGAACCTTGTAACGCCTGAGCACTATCTTGTCCTGTAAATGTAGTGGATGCCTGAAAATAAAAGAGACGCTATTAAGTTAACACTCAAGGGAGGAGAGGAAAGTTCCGACTTACCATTTCAGATGGATAATATAATAGGAATGTAGAGGGAGAACGTGCGTCCGGCACTTGTACGATTCAAAGATAGAATGATTGTCACTCTGAAAACCTCGTTATTTATAGAGAACTGCATGATTATCATTGGATGACGATCCTCATTGGCCAATGACATCAAGCTGATTCCAAATCTGGTCATAGTTTTCTCGTCCGATGCTTCGTTCGCCCGCTAGAGCCCAAGACACAAAATTCAACCTTCGTCGCTTTTCCAACATGACCAAAAATCTTAAAGTCACTCTCAAGCCTCGGTGAGGGAAGGTATCGTCAAACTGTGCTTTCCAATGAATTTGTCTCGAGTCTTTGCTTTCAAACGAGCTATTGCACGACTTTCTACGAGAACCAAATTTGGAAGTCACGCTGCCGATGGGGGCATCGAAGTTCTTCATTCTTTGCCCTACGACTCTGGAAACAACTTCTCTAAACCTAAAATTGGCCTGAAAGCTCAAATCCGCAGCCCATTTTAACGTACGAGACTTCGTTTAGCCGCTACAGCCATTTTGTCACTCAAAAACCCTCTTAAAACAACCTGAATGACAGAAGACCTGCACCTACACCCATGAAACTCAACGTGTCGACGCAGAATTTCATGATGAAACCAAATCTAGTGACAACTCTCACCTCCAAACACTCCTACACACCAAAGACATAGACGGCCGCCCAATACCATCAAGGACGGTCGACCACGACCTACCCGGACGGTCGACCCAGAACGACAACAACCAACTCACGCTCCAGAGGAGGGGGGCGCTGTGCGCAGTTGGGAGTGATCATTACTACTGAAGCCACCGATTTTCACACTATGAATGTCTTGAAATGAGGGGGAACAGAAGATTGAACTATACGGAAATCCTTCTTTGCATTCAATTTTATGAAAACAATCATGATGGACACAATTAAGCATTTACAACCTGAGTAGTTATCGAGCGATCCGACCTGTGATGGGGACTCTTCTGAGACCAATGACCAATGCTCGGTAAGGCACAGCCATATTTTAGCGAGAAGGGATACGTCAAATGACTGGTGCAAAAATTATTTTATCTCCTTTCGTTACGTTATAGAGAATGACAAGAAAATGAAAACAACAATAAGCTTTCCGGATTTTGTCTGAGAAATGTTGATGATGAAATATCATGTAGTCAACCACAGAACATGAAGTGATGAAGTTTATGAAGGAGAATGTTTGCATGCAAAGACTCGTTTCAATATGAATCCTAATAATCGAGATGAAATAAATGGTCCTTGCTGCCCTTCACTCCTGAAATGCAAAAGATGTGATTTTTGTCTTGAATGTACAGTGAGTTGGCAGTGTTCGACATCCCTGAAGCTGCAAAGTTTTTGAGTAAGATCTATCAAGGGAAGTCTTTTCCACTGAACGTATCTGTGCTTCAACTATACATTCTTTGCTGGAGGGTATTGCATGAGATCAAACTGAATACTTTTCAATTTTCATATAAAAGCTTTATTTGTGAAAATAGCGAAGAATAACCATTTTCTAGGTTATGCAAGTTATAACTGAAACTGAATAATTGTCTAACAAAATAGTATCTTTCTTCAAAAAAATTAAAGGACGGTGCTCATACTATCGATCAATATCATCACTTTTCCGATTACTTCTTCGTAAAAAATGTCGCTGTTCGCACGTACATGAATCAGATTTCTGAAATTTCAATGACATTTCTCAAAATCATGTGTAAGAAATTTGTTCATGAAATCTCAAATGCCTCAGTTCTGAGAACGTTGTTAGAAGAAAAATTGCAAAATTAGCAATTAAGGCGGAGGTGTAGCACATGAGTTTAGCGCATAAGCATCTGCATTCTAACTCTTAATGTACTTAAATACATGCTGTGTTGGCAATATAATCTGTGTTGTGCTGACAGGCAACCTGTTCTCCAAAATGTTGATTATGCTTATTGATAGTCTATTTGAGGATTGCTGGCCTGATCATGTATAAGCCAATTTCAACCTATCTGTCCAGAGAAATTTAGAAGTCTATGGATTCGATATTGGTTTGTCCTGAAACATAGATGTTGTAGTATTCCTTGTAGGATAGAAGCTAGCTATTTAGAGGTCCATGATTAGGCTATCACATATTACGGAAGCCTATGTTAATGTCATAGTAATTGAATCAGCTTTTATTTTTGTTATCGCTTCATAATTGCTACCATTGAATTCAGATCACTGCGTTTCCACAGTTTGGAGCCGGAGAATTGATTCAAAAATATTTGCATGGGTCGGATTTGAAAGTGATAGTTGTCGTATGATGAAAGGACGCCTTTCGAGCTCGATGATTCCAAAGATACCGAAATTAAATCAATTGAGTAAAAGAACTTTCCTAATTTTGAAAATCACCAGTGTAGTTTTGCTTGTGATAAGCGCAGGAATTGTCATATATTTTGCAGTCAGACATGAAACTGAATTTTCCAGATATTATATTATTTTTCAACAGGACCAAATTTTTAAATTGAATAGTTCTCATCCTTCTTACGAAGAAAGTGGAAAGTATGGTCTTAATTCTGGATATTCCTACTTAAAGTGCAAGTTTCCCTTCATGAGCAAACCTGGATTTTATAAACCAGATAAATTCTTTGACAAGTTGCAGTCAATTGTGGGATTTCGTGATACAGAGTACTTCTGCTTCAGAAATGTGGAATTATACGACAGAATGGTGGTTGCAGGGTGATTGTGTATTCTGCGGTTGTGTAAAGGTTGAGTACAACTATGACTCCTGCTCTCTCCCCCTTGGTTTGTCTTCAACCATACTCAACCAGCTCTGTTCTACATAATTCCCCACTTCGGATTTTTGCCTGCGTTTCTCCACTTATCCAGGGGTTTACACTCTCTTGGCTTATACTATTTTATCCACAAACATACATTTATCCTTCTTCCACACTTTGGATCGATCGATAACTAGTGAGGGGTATCGTGCATCTGCTCGAGCTCTCACTATCCCAACAACGATCTCATGCACATCGGTCTAGCTTGTGCTGGTTTATCGGTGAAATACGGAAATAATATGTGGACTCGCTATAGGGGCACTCCTCACTAGTTGGTTGTCCCTCATCTGTTTCCCTCAATACACTTCTCTATTCTCTCCGCCTATGAAGCTGTTGCATTAATCACTTCGGAAGCCTATACCCCTAACGCGGTGCACACAATTACTAATTATAATATTTATATAGCAGGGGATATTATTACCCAATCATTATAGGGTGTGGATAATTATGCGATGGTTGATAGGGTTTTATCGTGGGGGCTCATGGTTATTTCATCATAGTTTACTACTTCTTGGTTCACTTCGCCCCTCATTCACCTTTTCCAACAACAAGACGCACTCTAACAATACCATGACCACCTTTATCAACCCCTCCTTCCCCCCTCCCCCACCACACTTTCACAACCACAACACACCCTCCACACACCAATTTCACTCCACCCCCACCCCACCACATTTTTACAACAAACCTTCCCCACAAAAACCAACACACAAATAACAAACAAAAAAACCTAACAACCCCAACCATACCATCCACCAACATATCTCTTGTTATCTTTCTCCTAAACAAACCTTATTATTTATCCCAAACAAAACGACCACTTTTAAAATTCACTCAACTTCTTATACACCACAAACCCCACTACCACCTACCCTATACACTTCACCAACATCCACAAGCACCTCCCATATCAACACACTAAATACTACTGCTTTCACACATCTAACTCCCACATTACCCCACTTCCAATCACTTTAATTTATTATCATCGTAGTAAAGGAGTTCGATTGGTGGATCAACACGGAAATATATATCCTTTACACATGTTGGACGTTTGGAAGAAAAGACAAAATCGTGTTTCCACGCGTCATAAGTCAAACACAGACTTGTATACTGATGATGCTAGAATACTTATGGGTGGTTCGAAAGTCAGGATGGTCCTTGCATTTCAAGAGGATTTTAGGAAGATTATCATGGTAGATGAATGACATTTTTCGTTTTTTGACCGTATTTTGATCTCTTCAACACTTATTATTTTATGTAGCCTAGTTCATGCAGTTTTCATATTATAATTCATCCTGTCATGAAACATGTTTTCATTCATTGAAAATAATATTTTTTTGATATAAAGTTAAATTCAAGTAAATACACTCCGCATTTGTTAAACCCGCTTTGTATGTTGCTTATTGATAGAGCTTTATTCCACGTCGGAGTGAAGATCTTGCCAAACAAGTTTTTTGTTAGTGATCGATCTGGTCGATGTCGCCAGAACCTTTGAACTTCTTCGTCCCAATTATGTTCGAAAGATCGAAAAACTGCTACGTCGAGAGGCTGCAATTCGTGTGTTGTATTTGCTGGTAAACAGAAGAGTGTGATTTCTAATTTACTTGCCTCGTCAACAATCGCTGGAGATAAATGACTTTTGGCTCCATCGAAAATAAGCAGGACTCTTCCAGGTGGTTTGAATCTTGAAAAATGGTTGAGCCATTTAATAAACAGCGTTCGTCATGCACCCCTTTTCGGACATTTCGAAGCAAGATAGTCTTGGTAAGTCATCTCCGAAAATATCCTTCTAACATTTTCCTTTGAAAATTATCATAGGAGGGACCGCGATTCCCAATGCACTAACACATGCAACAACTGTCACATTCTCTCCGTGTTCAGGTGCGACCAAGTAAACCCTTTTTCTTCCTTTCCCAGCAAGCACACGCTGATGATGAAGCGATAAATCTACAATCCTTTTCATCAAGGTTGAAAATTTTGTCGGGCTCGTCGAAGATCTTCAATTCATTTAATGTGTTCTCTAGCTTTTCATAGAAGTCATTAACAATATGTGGGGTGCGGTGGAGCGCGGGCTAGGTGGGCGGGGGGGGGGATGGATGGGGGATCTTGGGGGAGGTGGGCGGCAGGTGGAATGGGGGGGAGGGAGGGGGATGGCTGGGGGGAGAGGGGGGATGGTGGGGAGGGGGAGGGGCGGAAGGAGTAGGGGGGGCTGGGGGGGGGGGAGGATGGGGGGGGGGGGGATGGGGGGGATGGGGGAGTGGGGGAGGAGGGGGATGGAGGGGGGGGAGGGAGGAGGGGGGCGGGCGAGGATGGGGCTGGAGGGGGTGTGGGGTGAGGATGGGATGGGGGGGGCTGGGAGGGGAGTGGGGGGATGGTGGGTGGAGGGGCTGGGGGGATGGGGGGGGGGTGTTGGGGGGATGTCAGTCTGGGCTGGGAGTGGGGGATGGGGGTGGTGGGTGAGGCGATGGGAAGGGAGAGGGGAGGGGTGGGGGCGTAGGATGGGGAGGGGGAGGCTGTGGGGGGTGGCGGTGGGGGATGGGGGGGGGGGAGGAGGAATGGGGGGGGGGGATGGAGGTGGGATGTTGGTGGGAGGATGGGGGTCATGGTGTGGGGGATGGGGGCGTGGATGGGGGAGGCGGATGGGGGATGGCGGTCTGGGGCTTTGGCGATGGGGAGGGGGGGGATGGTGGTGGGGGGATGCGTGCAGTGGTGGGGGATGGGAGGCTGGGGGAGGGAGTGGGGGTGGGGCGGGGGGTGTGGATGTGGAGTGGGAGGGATTGGTGGGTGGGGGGGTGGGGGGCTGGGGCGTGGGGGGGGTAGGGATGGAGGAGGGGTGGTGGGATGGGCGGGGTATGAGGGAGGTGGGTGTGGGGGGGAGTGGGTGAGGGAGGGGATGGGGGTGGGGCTGGTGAGGTGGGGTGGGGGATGGCGGGGGGGAGGGATGGGGGCGGATGTGGATTGGAAGGGGATTGGGGCTGGGGATTGGATGGGATGACGAGGATGGGGGTGGGAGGGGGGGCGGGGATTTGGGGGAGGAGGGCGGGGGGGTGGGATGGGAGGGGGGGGGAGGTGGGGGAGGGAGGGGGGGGGGGGTTGAGGGTGGCTGGGGATGGGGGATGGGGGGGGGGGTGGAGTGGGGAGGGGCTGGGGAGGGGGGGTGGGGGGCAGGCGGGAGGGGGGTGGGGTGTGGGCTGGAGGGGGGGGGGGGGGGGGACGGTGGGCGGCGGGGGGAGTGCGGGGAGGGGATGGGGATGGTGATATGTGGGGGGTGTGGTGGGATGGGGGCGTGGGGGCGATGGGGCGGGGAGGGTGTGGGGGCGGGGATGGAGGGGGGATGGGGCTGGGGTGGGGGGGGGGGGGGGGGGGAGTGGTGGGGGGGGGAGGGGGGTGGGATGGGAGGGCAGGGGGGAGGGTTGGATGGGGGGGATGGGAGCGGGGGGGGGGGGATGGGAAGGGGTTGGGAGGGAATGGGGCGGGAGGGGGAGGCGGGGCGGGGTGGGAGGGGATGGGGGGGCGGGTGGGGGCTGGAGGATGGGGGGGGCTTGGCAGGAGGGGGGCTGGAGGGGAATGGGGGTGGGGGGGGCGTGGGGACTGGGGGTTGGGTGGGGATGGGGAGGGGGTTGGAAGGGCGGTGGGGGGGGGGGGGGGGAGGGGGGGATGGGGGTTGGAGGGCTGTGGGGGGGTGGGTGGGGGATGGGGATAGGGTGGGGGCGGGGGGGGAGGGCGAGGGGGGGCGGATGGGCGGGATGGGGGAGGTGGCGGTGGGGGATGGGCTGGGGGGAGGGGAGGATGGATGGGGGGGGCGGGGGGAAGGGATGGAGGGGGGGGGAATGGCGGGGGAGGGTGGGGGGGTGGGAGGGCGTGGCTGGGGGGGGAGAATGGTGGAGGGATGTGAATGGGGAGGGGGGGGCTGGGATGAGGGTTGGGGGGGGATGGGGGGAGGGTGTCTGGGATGGGGGGGGGGAGGGGATTTGGACTTGGGGTGGGATGGGCTGGGCTTGGTTGGTAGGCTTGGCTGGGGGATGGGGGGGAGGAGGGGGGGGGGTGGGGGGGGGAGATGGGCTGGGTGGCTGGAGGGCGGGCGTGGGGGATGGGGGGAGGGATGGGGGGAGGGGTGGGTTATGCCGGGGGGGGGGGGCTGGTGGGGAGGGGGGGGTGGGAGGGGCGGGAGGGCGTGGGGGGGGGGATGGGAGGGTGGGGGGGGACGGGGGTCGAGGAGGAGGGGGATGGGGGGGGGGAGGGGGATGGGAGGAAGATGGAGGGGGGGCGTGCGGCTTCGGGCGGGATGGCGGGGTGGAGGGAGTGTAGCGGGTGGATGGGGCGTTGGGATGGATTGGGGGGCGGGAAGCGGGGCGAGGGTAGGGCTGGGGGGGGGGCTGTGGGGGAGGGAATGGTTTGGGCGTGGGTGCAGTGGCCTTGGTCGGATTGATGGCTGGATGGGGGGAGGGAATTGGGCTTTGGGGTGGGGATGCTGGGTCGTGGGGGTTGTTAGATGGCGAGTGAGTCTGGGCGGGGGGGGGATGGCTAGGGGGGATGGATGGCGGAGTGGGGGGTGGGGAGGGGGGGGGGGGGGGCGGGGGGTGTTGGGGAGGGGGGGGGAGGGGTCAGGGGGGGGAGTGGGAGGGGTAGGAAGGATGGGGCAATGGTCGAGGGTGGGGGGAGATGGGGGGGGGGGGAGGAGGAGGGGTGGGAATGGCATGGCGGGCTGGGGCGGGGGGATCGGGAGGTGGGGGGATGGTGACGGGGGATGGGAGTGTGCGGGGGGACTGGGCGGGGTGATGGTGATGCTGGGTGCCTGGTCTTGTGGTTTTTCTTGGGTTTGTTTTTTCTTTTCGTATTCATTTTTTCATTGTTTTCATTTTTTTTTTTTTACTTTTTTTTTGTCATTTTCTTTTTCTTTTTTCATATTTTTCTTTTCTTAGTTTTTTTCTTTGATCTGGTATTTTTTTGATTATTTTATGTTTTTTTTTCAATTTCATTTTTTTTTTTTCTTCATCATATTTTCAATTAGTTTTTTTTTCTTTTTATTCATTTTCGTTTAGTTTACTTATTTTTTTTTCAGATTTTTCTGTTTGCTTCAATTTTGTTGAGCTTTTGAGCTCTTGCCGGATTCATGGCTTGCGCCTTTCGAAAGCTAAGCTGGGGCCATCTTCTCATGAATAGGCGAAACCAACTTTCTTCAGCCGCTCCAACAAAGGGATGATTAATTCCATTTTCTTCTGCGAATTCGAAGACATATGATCGAATGGTCTTGGCGGTTAGAGGAAACCCCATTTCAGCGAACTTAATAATGCGATCGACTAATTCCTTTTCGGATTCTTCTGAAAGTATGGATTTCCGACCTAGTCGCTTAAGAGTTGACCCTGTAGCAATATGATCCCTCAATGTCCGCCTCGGAATTCCAAAATGGGCTGAGGCCGCCCTGACTGACATTCCATTATCTCCAACCGCTTTCAAAGCATCAACAAGATTACCTTGTGTCCACTTTTCACCTCGTCGGCTCATCCTGAAAATGATAGAGTTATTTAAGAATTCTGTTTTGAATTGATGATCTCGTTTGTTACCACAATGACTTTTTGAATGTCGTCGTCAGTGGTAGGCTACTTGACACTGAAACCAAACAACATCGTCTAGGATGAGGCCTACATATGTCTATGTTCACTAATTTGATAGCCCTATTTCCATTAAGTGAGTATGCTCTACCACCCTTTTATCTCATATAAGTCTTAATATTGGATTGTGAAATTCGCTAGCTATAGGCCTTCTTGAATAAAATTTTAGATCTCATATGTAGGCCTTTGATAGCTATAGCATAACGTTAAATGATTACGTTTGCGTATTTTGGAGATGACCCCCCCCCCCCCCCCCCCCCCCCCCCCGCCCCTCCTCCCCACACACCCCGCCCCCCCCCCGCCCCCCCCCCCCAACTCCCCCACCCAAAAACACCCAACAACCCCACAACCCCACCACACAACACACCACCCCACCCACCCCCACCACCTCTGCCCCACCCCCCCACCCCCCCCCTAACACCGCCCCATCCCCACCCTCCCAAATTCGAACCATATGCGGTTATTCAGCTATGATAAAATATACATCTGAACCCAGATGAGGATTTTTATAACTGTGTTTTGAGGGGGCGTTATTAGGAATCCTTTGATGGCCTGACAAATGTTGTTCTACGACAAGATTATCAAAATAATGATATACCTACACTAACTGTAATTTATTCTGAGATATCATGCTATGCTACGGCAATGTCATCATCTAGCAATAACTCACCCAACAGACTCCACAGTTGTTTCAAACTGCATTTCACGAAATTGTCGGCTAAGCAAATAGGGAGAAAGAAAATCAATCATTGTCTGTACGAAGTCTAATTTCCAGCATCGTCACTAGAACATAGATCAGAATCGTTGGCTGACAGAGTAATACCATCAGCCAATCAAAAGCCAGCAACCGTGTTTCCTTAGGGAGATACCACAGGGTAAGCGTTATTTGGGCCTGGGCGTTATATGGACACTGTACCTTACTACTTACTTCACCGATCATGAAAAATATAAGCATTTGTTCTGCCTACAGTTCGCGCAGGGGGGTAGAATGATTCTCTCTGGTGATCAGTGCTTGTTTAAATAGGTTGAAAGCAAGTGAATTTCGACGTTATACAAACTTCACCATTATAGTCATGAATGATGTGTAAAGCTCGTTTGTAGATTAAATTCAAACGATTATTCTGGACGTGTTCCCCTGGATTCAAAAATGCAGAGAAAGCATACCGTAAATACCCGCGTATAGGACGCATTTTTTTCTTAAGAAGTTGGCCTAAAAACCCAGGTGCGTCCTATCCACGGATACTTTTATTCTAAAAATTATGTATTTATCATAAAATCAAAAATTTATTATAAAAATTTCAAACTTACAATATTTATCAATGTTTGTCCTCGTCGTCACTGTCCTCATTCAACAAAGCAGCCCACTCCTGTTGTGTTATGCAATCATCATGATAGTCCAGCTCTTCCTCCTTTTCGTCGTCATCATCGATGTCTGGGTCGTCCATCCAGAGAATATCGTATTCCGTGGCGTCTAACATGTTGCTAATAGAACATTTCTTGAACTGACATTTCCTGACTATCACACCACTTGGGAACTTGTCTTTGGGCATGGTTTTCCTCTTGAAGACGATGTACGGTGGTAACTTCGTGCCATCAACCATTCACCCAAGCAGCATGGTGAACCGGTTCTTTTCATTTCTAGTCGATCGCATAGTGACAGACCTTGCACCTTTAATGATAAATTGACCAAGTGCTTAATTTTAAGCATTAATGCTTAAAATTAAGCACTTTTCACACTTTTAGAAAATGGATATTATTTAGTATTCATCACACAGAAAACCAGCCGACAACTCCACAACTGTAATCATTACGTTCAAGTATAATACGTCCTAATTTGGAATCCTCTTATCGGTCTTGCTTTTTGTTTGACATCACTTTGAACAAAAATATTTTTTTGAAAATATCAGAAAATTGTCATTTTGTAAAAGCTATACGGTTTTTTATTTGACTGTCTATGAATATTGAATAGCGCTGTAATATGTGAAATGCGATGAAAAATCAGAAGAAAGAGGTTATAGAAGCTTCGGGGACTTCAAAATGTGAAAATGTTCCATTTTTAATGCTAATTTTTAACATATTTTGTTCAATGAAAAAATGTTTTATCAACATTATTGTGTTTTGAAGACGCCAAGCCGTTGGGATTAGTACAGATTGATGGAATGTGTGTTCATAGAAACATATGTAAGCGCAATTAAAATTGAATACATTTCGTAGCCGGTGTCGCTGGTTAAATATGAGAAGCAAAAGTGCTTATTTTTAAGCATTTTTCTCTTTTTAGATAACATATACCAAAGTGTAGGCACGACACCAAAGTGATAGCTAAACTTGCTATTTTTGATGTGTATGATATGCTTTCACAATTGTTGCATTATATCGGTTATACGTGGTGGCTATAAACCTATAATTTTCTATAAACTTTCTATAGCGTAGTATCCGGCCTAATTACCACAAGGGCTTTTATAACATATTTACCTAAAGATACTGCATGTTAGTTGTGCTACACAACTTGAATAAATCCTCAGTGATTAGGAAAAGTTATGATTGATAACTCACATCATAAATATTATTCTAGTTCACATAGCAATCAGATGGTAAAAGTTCTTAATTTTAAGCATTTTTCACAAATGTACTCATACTTCGTTTTTGGTATGTAACCAGTTTTAGTTAATCAATCTACACCCCAATGTATCCGAAAAGAAAAACACCGTTGCTTCTAAATATATTTCTGTTTACATGTGGTCTCCGTGGCACAGTGGTTAAGTGCTTGGCCTAGCGATCTTTTGGTCCAGAGGTCGAGCCCCAAAGGTGTCATTGCAAGTCGGCAGGAAGGGCATCCGGACTAAAAGTACTACAACGCTCCATAAGTCTGACTATGTCAGCACCGTCCAAGCCCCAAGTATGGGGAGTACTGACGTAAAAGCTTCATTTGGGGGGCATTGGTTGTACGTCCACGAGTTCATTAGGTCCAGGTTCCGACCCCCTTCTGAACTACCTACTTGGTGGCGCTTGTAGGTCGTGCTCCCCGGATACTGCCATCTTACCTGCCGGTAGTAACTAAATCAACCACAGCCGAGTACTGGGCGGCTGTAAATAACCTGGCTAACCCCAGAGTCTGGGGAGGGTAGTGGAACCCTGATGGAGTAAATGCCATCAAAGCGTCAGGCACCCACACTTTGCAGCCTTTTATGGCTGCGACCCCACTGCCTTAGGGGTTAGAACTTTTGAGTTCATAAGGCTATGGGTCCTCCCAGACAGAAAGGGTTGCGTCAGGAAGGGCATCCGGCTATAAAAACCTGCTCCAGAAATTATCTTCATGGAATGATGACAAAACTATGAAAGGCAGGGTACAGCCTGAAGTATCCCGTGGGCTACTTCACCGGCCTACGTCAAGTAGAAAGATGGAGAGAATGCTGCCCCTCTTGAAGGTATGATGGCCGATGGCCCTGATGACAAGTGGGAAAGCAAGAAGAAAAATTGTAAGTTCAACAACTATGAGAATGGCCACGTGGAATGTTGGAAGCATGTGTAAAAGATCGGGCGAACTTGTTGATGTCATGCGGAGAAGGCGTATAGACGTGTGTTGCATGCAGAAACACGATGGAGAGGAGGAAGTGCGAGATGGTTTGGAGCATCGGGCGCCAGATGCAAGTTTCTTCTGGCAAGGCTGCGATGCGGAGGGAAGAGTATCTGGTGTTAGCATCTTGATCTCTGAAAAATGGGTTAATCAAGTATGGTGTGGAGTGTCAGTGAACAAGTGAGCGAGAGAATAATTGCAGTCAAACTGGTAATCCGGCAAGCGGCTTTTAAATGTAATTTCTACCTACGCTCCACAATCTGGGCGAAGTGACGAAGAAAAGGAAGCATTTTGGGACTGCCTTTATGACGTTTTGCGTGTAGTACCCCCATCAGAATTCGTCTTTCTTGGTGGTGACTTGAATGGTCATGTCGGACGTGATGCGGAGGGTTTCGGGAACGTTCATGGTGGTTTTGGATATGGTACAAGGAGAAGAAAATACAAGAAGGAATATGTGATTGCCCCCCCCCCCGGTGACACGGAGGGAGAAAGTATCCTTGCATTCGGAGAGGCAACAGGTATGGTTATCTGTAACACGCTATTCCGTAAAAGGGAGAGCCACTTAGTGACATATGCCTCTGGGACGAATGCATCACAAATTGATTTTGTGCTGGTTAGGGAAAGAGACAAGAACCAAGTGAAAGATGTCAAAAGTCATATGTGGCGAAGAATGTGTTTCACAGCACCGATTAGTCACTGCCCAAGTGCTGGTTGGAACTGAGCAAAAGGAAGGGGGTGGAAAAAGAAATTCACGCCAAAAATAAAGTTGTGGGGAGCTGAAGAAGGATACCAAAGTTGCACTATATAGAGACGAGGTCCTGAAAAAGAGAGACCGAAGTTATCTCGGTGGCAGGGGTGGAGAGAAAGTGGAGAGCAATGAAGAGAATTTGGTTGCAAAAGGCTGAGGAAGTTTGTGGCAAGACAAAAGGTGCACCACGACACAGACACATGGTGGTGGTGTGAAGAAGTAGCCGCCAGCAGTGGAAGAAAAGAAAATCGATACGCGATCTGGAAGAGGACTAAAGACGCAAATGATAAAGATGAGTACCTAAACGCAAAGAGGAATGCCCGAAAAATCATTTGGCCAATCCCAAGAGAGACGAAGGAAAGAATTGGTGCTATTATTGACAACCCCTCCCCCCCCGTCCCGCCACCACCACCCCCCCGAAGAGGGCAAGAGGAAGTGTTTCGGAATTGCTAAAAAGATTGGCAAATGAGCGGAGACATGTGACGTCACCAACTTGTCCTACATAGAGAGAAAGATCAATCGGGTAATCTTGTCACTCAGAGTGCCGAAGTCCTGAATGTTTGGGAACAGTTCATGGGCGGCGCGATGAACGTAGAATCCGAGTACAGTGGAATCGACGACGGTGATCCTGTTGAAGGTCCGATGTGTTTTCTGGCATCGGAAGAGGTACAGTTGTCCTTAGCACATTGCAAGTTAAACAAGGCACCGGGGCCATCTGGAGTAACTGGGAGAAATGCTGAAGGCTTCAGGCGCAACAGGAGTACAATGGATGACGGCGCTTTTTAATGAAATTTTGAAGGAAGGCCGCATCCCTGATGATTGGAAACTGAGCACCCTCGTTCCTATTTACAAGGGTAAAGGAGATTCACTCAGCTGCGGAAGCTACAGAGGTCTCAAACTCACGGACCACACTCTGAAAGTTTATGAAAGAGTACTCGAGAGGCGGATCAGAGCGCAAGTAAAGATCGACGAAATGCAATTTGGCTTCATGCCTGGTAAGGGCACAACTGATGCAATTTTCATTGTGCGCCAATTGCAAGAAAAATATCTGGCCAAGAAGAAGGTGCTGTACTTTGCTTTTGTCGATCTTGAAAAGGCGTTCGACCGGGTTCCCAGAGACGTGGTCAAGTGGGCACTCCGAAAATCTGGAGTCGAAAGAATGGCTTGTTCAAGCAGTTATGAACTTGTATGAAGACGCCCAGAACATCCGTGCGCTTTGGAGGAGACAACAGCAGGTTTTTCGAAGTGAAGGTTGGTTTGCACCAAGGCTCTGTCTTAAGCCCCCTGCTCTTTGCGATCGTGATGAATACCACCAGTGCGGGTTTTTCAGAGGGACTTCCTTTCGAGGTTTCTCTATGCAGATGATCTCGCTTTGGCTGCAGAAAGTGAAGAATAACTGCAAGGAAAAGCTCAAGACGTGGAATGACTGCCTAACATCAAAAGGTCTAAAAGTTAATGTGGCCAAAACGAAAGTTATGAGAACGGCAAGTAGGGGGAAGGAAAGACTCCAGTAACCTGCAAATACCCGTGTAAGTGTTTGTTTGGGTAGTGTGGGCTGCAATTCGATACAGTGTACCAGTTGCCGATCATGGATTCACGGACGTTGTAGTGGCGTAAAAGGCAGTCTGGCAAGAGCGTCGTCGAACTTTGTGTGTGGGAGATGCTCAGGTGATAGGCCCGTTGAGAGAAACAGAAGCCCCATGAAAGCGATCAGCTTGGAGAATGACAAGTGCGACAATGTTACTCGTTTCTGCTACTTGGGAGACATGTTGGATTCCGGTGGTGGAGCGGAGGCAGCTGTGACTGCGCGCATTCAATCGGGCTGGAAGAAATTCCGAGAACTATCGCCTATCCTGACCAGCCGTGCTACTCCATATTGGATGAAAGGGAAGATCTTTGACTCATGCGTCAGAGCCTGCATGACTTATGGCAGTGAGACATGGGCAGTGACAGAGTGGAGAAGAGGAGAATGGAAGTAGCGGACAGACGTATGATCAGGTGGATGTGTGGAGTATCTCTTGAAGATAGAGTGGCCAGCGAAGACCTTCTGGCGCGCCTGAACCTGCAGTCGATTGATGAAGCCTTGCGTGTGTGCAGATTACGATGGTACGGCCATGTGGTAAGGAAAGATGAAAGTGATTGGGTGAAGAGAATATGGAAGATGAAGATCAACGGACCAACACCAAGAGGCCGCCCGAAGAAGACCTGGGAGGAAACTGTGTCCGCAGACTGTCGGCAATTGGGCCTCAAAGAAGCCGACGCCCTCGAACGAAACACCTGGAGGCATTCCATGAGGATCAATCGTCCAACCCAACGGAGATGGATAAGAGGACGTTAAACGGATAAAGTAAAGTAAGTAAGTTACATATCTGCGAAATCTCAATCAATGTACCGACAGGTTTACGAGTAGGCTTATTATCAGCCAAATAAATCACGTAATTTGTATAACAGAGGAGTCAGGAAAAGTCTATTTAAACTCGTTTTTGACGTCGTTTTGGGGGAAGTACTTCTTGAATGTGCTACGACCAACAGGGGCGAGTTGAGCTTGGTTTGCAGAAAGGTTTTTCGCAGAAGACACATTGAAATGATGTTGTGTTTCGCTCACTTTCAGCATATCCATGTCGGCAAATGTAGCATGTCTTTGGATGAGGCAAATGAGCTGGCCTATGAGAGCTCTGCATCAGATCTTGGAGGAACGTTCAGAGAATCTCTTCTTGTCTCATTTCCCACTTTGATCATAGTGAAATGGAGACAACTGTTTGCTAAATTCATTTTGAAGTCGGCATGAGTCAATTCAGATTGTCCAGGCTTAAAATATCTACATGTATACGCCAAGAAGGAATTAGTAAAAATGAATCCCAGAACACCATATGCCTGGCGTATATACGGTGAGTGTGTTTTGACAACATCTTCGAATCCTAAAGCACCGGTTCTGAAGTGATTGAATACATCGATCGAAGAACAATACTTCAAATATTCCTCGGCTACCTGCGGTCTGGGTATCTCACCGTGATGCTTTGTTTTCCTGGGATTTCCAGCGATCGCAGTAGAGCACGTTGAAATGAACTGCTTCTTCTTCAAATCCATGAAGCTAACAGCCTGGAGGTCTGTGTCATCAAGTTTCGCGGCATAAGCTATCCCCCCCCTCGCTCGAGTTCTCTCTCATTCAGTAGCTCTTTCGGATAGTTCTTGTGTGCTGTTTTTACTAGCATGATTGAATATAGACCTACTTTCATCAATGCAGTTGAACTCTTGACGGAACCGAACCAAGAGTCTGCAATCACAGTTCTCCCTGATCCATGATAGTCCTTTGTCAGTCTCAACACTGCGGCTGTGGTGGCTCCGTATTCTGAAACTTGGCCTTTTTCTCGCATTCTCTCTTTTCCTTCGTTTAATTCTATCTTAAGAACGATGTTTGACCGTGCGTCCGACATATCCTTGATTTCATTGCCGATCGGTCGCGGTTTGCGAATAATTTTGACTTTTCCAGTCAGTCCTTTATGGAAAGATTTAACCATGCTTTCGTCCAGACGAAGCCGGTCCCCAGGACTAAGAGCGCATTGGAAGTTTTCGTTGACGCTGTTGATGAAGTCAATGATTTCTTCATCGGGATCTTCTGCCTTCGAAAACTTCAGATACTGCAGCATGATGATTACTCAATCAACGTTTACTCATATGAAAGTCATGATGATATCCTAATATAATCATATTTTAACATGGATGAATATAGTTGATCATTATGGTTGATTATCGCCCCATATTAATGCAGTTTTAACTCATATTCAGGTATTTATACACATACAATTTCAAGAGGAACTTGAAATATGAAAGTGCTTAATATTAAGCACTTTTCTCTTTAATCTATGATAGCAATTTTAGGAAAAACTATTAAGTGTGCATACTTGACTGCTATACATATCATTCGTAAGATATAGGCCTAGGAATTAGCACAATATCAATGGCTTGGCGGGTTTGCTTCAGTGTCAATTTCTTGCTTTCGTCGTTTTCAGACGTGTGAAAAATACCTACATTTTCTGTTAATTATCAAATAAAAATATTGATAGGTTTCTCAAGCCGTTGCCTGTTATCTTTTATAACAATTCATATCGTTCCTCTTTTGCAGAAAGTGTTCCAGAGTTATTAGCGGTTGTAGTTTTGAAGAAATATACTTTCAAAGTGGAGTACTTTAATTTAGGAAACTTTTGTACCTATCTTTAAAGGCAGATTTCCATCTTCCAACTGCTTGTGAGCGCTAGCCGCTTTGGGATGTCACCAAACATTATCCAAATAAAAAATCCTAAAAGTTAATCAATCCACCTTGACGGCTTTAGTTGCAGAACTAGATAAAAAATACGAAATTTTGCCTCCTTGAAAAATTGACTTCTAAAATCAACGTGTTGAAAATTCATGATATCAGTTTGATAAAAACGGTTGCATTACACAAATCGGCTATTTTGATCATTGTCAACAAAATATCATTATTAACACGTGTGTGAAGTTAGCGGAACCATTTTTTGTTATGGCTTAATTCTAATCAAAACAGCTGCTATGTTTTCAATTTCAGTCTCCTGATTACGAATCTGAGCTCAGATTTTACAAATTCACCGTCATTTTTGAGAGAATCAAGTTTGAAGATAAAAGTGGTTCCGCTGTGAAGTTAGCGGAACCAATTGCTGAGTCTCTCTGATTGACGCAGTAAATCAATTTCTTTTGGTCACTTTCCGATCAATTTTGTTGTGCTGATCACGAATATGTGCCTCATCTTTCGAAACAATGCAGATTTCACCCGGAAATCTGAATTTCACTTTTTCTGCAAGCTGATTGTGAAGTTAGCGGAACCACTTTTTAATACAAAGAATTTTTCAGCAAAATCCATCCTCTCCTACTTATTTGAAGCTCCTAATCACAAATCTGTAATCAGATTTGCAAAACTCGCCCGCATTGCAAAGATATTCCTCTATGTGGGTTCGCTGTGAAGTTCGCGGAACCACCTACTGGCATTAAAATTTCAAATTCTAATTTTTGCAGAGAATCACTGCAATGGACATACCAAGAGAATGGAATTGCTTCACTGATCACGGTTTGCCGTCCGATTTCACGGAAGGATAAGTACTTGCCGAGAAAAATTGATTTTACGGTTTTCAAGGATTTCATTGGAATCTCAGCGTACCCACATAGAAGAATATCTTTACAATGCGGGCGAGTTTTACAAATCTGATTACAGATTTGTGTTTAGGAGCTTCAAATTAGTAGGAGAGGATGGATTTTGCTGAAAAATTCTTTGTATTAAAAAATGGTTCCGCTAACTTCACAATCAGCTTGCCGAAAAAGTGAAATTCAGATTTCCGGGTGAAATCTGCATTGTTTTGAAAGATGAGGCACATATTCGTGATCAGCACAACAAAATTGATCGGGAAGTGACCAAAAGAAATTGATTTACTGCGTCAATCAGAGAGACTCAGCAATTGGTTCCGCTGGATGGTTCCGCTAACTTCACAGCGGAACCACTTTTATCTTCAAACTTGATTCTCTCAAAAATGACTGTGAATTTGTAAAATCTGAGCTCAGATTCGTAATCAGGAGACTGAAATTGACAACATAGCAGCTGTTTTGATTAGAATTAAGCTATAACAAAAAATGGTTCCGCTAACTTCACACACGTGTTATTAACAGGATGTCTCTAACTAAATAAAGTGGTACAGCTTCGTTTCAAAATGGTTAGAAAAGTGCTTAAAATTAAGCATTTTCGTGGTCAAATTATCATTAATGCCTACTGTGGTCTCGGATGACAGGACAAAAGTCAGAGGAGTCTGGTCAGCGTTTCCAATCTGGCTCATGTCGTAGTCGTTGTCGCGGACTTCGCTATTGTCCGATCGGCGCATAACCCGATTAGTGCTCTTTGTTATTGTCTGTTTGCTCTGTACAGTTTGCATGTGCAGATCATAATAAAACGTCGCTTTGCTATCGACGGTCGTTCTGTTTCTCAGCAGATCAATTTTGATGCAGGAGGCAATCAATAAAAATTGCAACGTTTGACGTCAACAATCAAATGATTGCGACCAATTAATGAAAGTGCAATTGATTTTTGATGAATCCTGGTTTATGAGCCTTGGTACGGTAAGGGTTAAGTGTCGTGCAAATCAAATTTGATTTTCTACATACTATTGCATGTCGAAGGAGATCTATTGACAAATCCTCGTTTGTGTAGAGTTGTAGACGGACATTCATGTTAGACAGCAGAACTACTGATATCCCAAACAGTATATTAGATTATTAACCACGCGGAATCCTAATCTATCAATAGTGATATGAATGATGGATTATTTGAGGATGATTTGAAGTGTTTTAAGTTGTGCTGCTTAGGACCTATTCCAAGCCTATTTGTATTTCACATTCTCATTTCACACCAGAAATTTAAATTTCATGGACTCATTAAACACAAAAACTCTACTTTAGAATTGAATGTTGGGAAGTTAAGGAATTTTATCATTCTCTCTCTATCTCTCCCTCTCCCTCCCGTAGCATAATCCGTCTAGAATAATCTAGACGTTTCATTTGTGTCTTTACCTTTGAAGCTGCATGACTGACACCGGTGGACATCGCTGTGTAAATTGATTGATCTTATTAATGGATTATAAATCAAATTGCAATATAGAAAATGCGAAGAATATCCTGAGCCGAAAATATTGATGGAATGGATTATTTATCAAACGAAATTCGTATCAGGTAAGTCGAATGAAGTGATGATAGATAAATTTAGTAAATAATAGCGGTTAACCTGCGCACTACACATTATACCAAACACTGAATTAATTGAAATATTTCAACAGAACTTTTGAATTAGATGTGATGTAAAAAAATGTTCCTGGTTATAAATGTTTGACTATAGGTAAAGCAGGCCAATATTTCACGACCATTCAGATCGAATCGTGCGGACAGACTGACATCGTAAACAGATCGCTTCGTATGAATACGGTAAATCCAGTCGAAGCTCGTTAATTCGGACACGGAAGACTTCGGTCAATTAAGATCATACGGCCGCGGTATTTTTTTGTATATTTGGCGGCTTATATAAGTTGCTTTTGAATTCAGACTTTCAATAATTAAGAGATAGAAAACCTGGTATTTATTATCATAATTATCGAGCTTTGACTGCAAGATATTTTGCACAGCGTTGGCGCTAACTGATGGTTCGCTGCAATGAGATAAAGTCAATTCTGGCGACGTGACATTAGACGGGCAAAATCAATCAATACGGCATGTAAAAACCAATGAAACAGATTAAGTTAACAAAGGACTTTAATTGAATATCTTTAATAAGAAGGAAACACCGTTGTACTCTTATTAAAGATATTCAATTAAAGTCCTTTGTTAGCTTAATCTGTTTCATTGGTTTTTACATGCCGTATTGATTGATATTGCCCGTCTAATGTCACGTCGCCAGAATTGAATCGAGCTTTGACCGTATGTACAAATTAATTTTATACTGATTTGTGCACAGATATTCTGCTATTACTGTCCTGTTTCATCTACCGCTTTATCTCTACTGCGTTGACAGCCAAGTTGATATGCATTGAGATTTATGCCACTTGACACCCTTCTTGCGTTGTACTTTTTAGTAGTACAACGCAAGGAGGGTGGCATTTTTTTTGGAAAGTCAAGGGCTGGCCCTCGACATTTTGACGACTTTTCGAGGGACTCGCCCTCGTCTTTTAGTCGTGGGCCGGCCCTCGAGGGTCCGCGGACTTATTTTCTCGCGGGTCCCTCTCCCTCTCCCTCCCCCTCTCCCTCTCTCTCCCCTCTCCCTCTCCCTCTCCCTCCCCCTCTCCCTCTCTCTCCCCTCTCCCTCCCCCTCTCCCTCTCTCTCCCCTCTCCCTCCCCCTCCCTCTCTCTCCCTCTCCCTCCCTCCCCTCCCTCTCCCTCTCTCTCCCCTCTCCCTCCCCTCCCTCTCCCTCTCCCTCTCCCTCTCTCTCGCTCTCTCTCTCCCTCTCCCTCTCCCTCTCCCTCTCTCTCCCTCTCCCTCTCTCTCCCTCTCCCTCTCCCTCTCCCTCTCTCCCTCTCTCTCTCTCTCCCTCTCCCTCTCCCCCTCCCCCTCTCCCTCTCCCTCTCCCTCACCCTCTCCCTCTCCCTCTCCCTCTCCCTCTCCCTCTCCCTCCCCCTCTCCCTCTCCCTCTCCCTCTCCCTCTCTCTCCCTCTCTCTCCCTCTCTCCCTCTCCCTCTCTCTCAGAACTCAGAACTCAGAAAGTTTATTGACCAAATTTTGGTACAAACAGAGAAAGTTTTGTGGTGATGATAATTACTGTAACATAGAAAGAGATGAGATTTACAAAAAAATTAAGTGGATGAATGAAGGAATGCGGCAACCACAACCAGGAATGATGTCTGATTCCACGATGAGGAATGATATATATGAAGCACTTCAACGGATGTTGCGTTAGAATGAGTCTGAAAAGTTTCTGATGCACAATTAGAAATTCACATTATGATATTATTAATGATATTATTTACAAAAATATGAGTACGATGACATTGAGCCATGAGCATGAAATGATGACAACAAAATTACGATAGCGAGAATGGTTATGATACATTTACAAAGGCATGAATTTTTCTCATCGCATGTTGAGCATAATCATCATAGTATGCATGAGTAAATGAGCAGGAAGGATTGTCATAAACGAATGAGGAGAGGAGGCAAATGTATCTCAAAAGGATTATATGCATAGCAATTGTGATGATAAATACATGTTAATTTAAGAATTAGTAAATGTTATTAATGTCTTATTTACCAATCACACTTCATCACAGCAGATTATTAACCCTATTATTAAATCGGAGGTTCGGTTTATTAAAATCAAAAATTTTGTAAGTACAAGTAGTAGAACGTGATTGTGTTCCAAGAGTCAAGAATGTAATATAGCATTCCTCTGGCGAAGCAAGAGAAACCCATGGACAGATCACGTTCAAGAACAGAAATTCAGATGAATAATTTTACATACCTGGAATGATATGACAAAAGTTTGGTTAGTCAAATATGGAGCACGAGCGGTTGAAGTTTCCGACCTCCGATATGTAGGAAGGCTTGCAGAGTGAGACAATTGTTGCATCGTCTATCAGTTTCAGTAAACATTAATCACTCGGCACTGTTTCTTATGTCCAAAGCTATGTGGATCGATCATTAATTATTCATTTTATTGTTTCATAGATATTGTAGTCAGTACTTGCTAAAAATCGTAATGGAATGGGCGTGATAATACATTTATTAAACAAGCAGGTTGGCATGTCAAAGTAACTGCCCATTGTTTCTTATATATGTATGGTGCGTTATCGATGAATTCATTAATGGCATGCGTCTGTCCAACCTTTTTTGTGTTCAAAGTTGCATAGAAATCGAATGTAGTTGATCAATATGACAGGTTGCGTGCATTGATGAATTTGTAAGACAGATGGAAATCCAAATGTTAACGGAATCTATTGTTTCTCAAATGCATGTGATTTCATAAGTTTATGTAATTATCATCATCACACACCTGTCAACTTTTCAGGGCTTCATAGAAATCGTATCATAAGCAGTTGATCAACTCAATGGAGCGGTCATGATAATAAAACTGAAAACTGGACAGATTGATATAGTAGATGTTATCATTATCGATTGTTCCTTATGTTCATTGCTTTGGCAATGAAAATCATCGATGGCACATGCCTGTCTTGCCTTTAGCGTATTCATATTTTCATAGAAATCCGACCGATCACAATTACTTAGGAAATGGAACCAATGCAAGTCTTTCAGTCATATATCGTGGACAAATTGACAAGAAATGAAAAATGTCTTCTATTTCATTCTTATCACAGAATTTGCAAATGAAATCGGTTATGAGTACTTCGGTTTTGATATGTGCCAGTTTCTGCTGCAAGAGTGTGATTACCATTCGAAGTTTCAGGATATTTCAATCTTGATTTTATTGCTAACTAGATGCAAATATTGCTTCGTCTCACATTGAAATCTACATAGTTCTAAATATCTTATTCCTTTGCTGCTATTTCTTGCACTGTTAATCCAGTCTTTCCTGAAATATTCAAATAAAACGGTGTTGATAACAGTTTTTGGCTTTTTATCATTATAATCAAAGTTTTGTAGCTGTTGCAATTGAGTCTTTTCCATCAGTTTAACTATCCTGTCACACCATGTATTGCGGAATAATTTCAAATTTAAGTTGGCATTTATAGCCTTAAAAATTCGTGTAATCAGCCTATGATTATTTTCATCTTCCTTTAACTTCATGTAATAATTAAAAGCTGATTTATAGTAATGGAATTCCAAGGGTTTTATACCGAATTCACCGATTATGCAATAGTTTGGTGTCGTGATTCTTAAATGGTGAAATTTTTTATAGAATTGCATAATAATTTATTCGGATCATTCAAATTTCTATAAAAATATAATTCACCACCATATTTCATTTTCGATAGTGTCAACATTTCAAATGTTTCATTTAATATCTTCGCGTCAACAGTTACAAATTCGTTTCAGAGTTTTGGCAGTTATGTATGATGATAGTTTTCCTTTCTTAGTGACTTCTTCAATTTGCTTTCTGTCGCTTTTTGCGATCCAAACACCTAAGTATTTATATTCTTCTACTACTTGAATCGGTGTTATAGCATCATTATCCTTCAGTAAATAACTCCCTAAAAATGTTTGTTTCATTGTATATCATAATTTTAGTTTTTTCATAGTTTATTTTTAGACCGTTTTCATTACAAGAATTTTCTCATGTATTCCAGCTGTCTGATCAATCCATGTTGGGATTTGCTCAATAATACCAGATCATCAGCATATACTAGTGATGCTAATTTAATATCAATTATTTCAACTGGATCAATGTTTTTCATATTTGCGTCAAATTTACAAAGCAAATCATTAATATAAAGACAAAATAATATTGGTGATAAACTATCTCCCTGTGGAATTCCATTATTTAATCTAAATTCTCCACTTTCTTTTCCATCGAATAATATTTTGTATTTTTTATTATTTATTATATTTTCCATTAAGGACAAATAGTCGCCTTTCGGTATAATAGCTCTTAATTTGTTGATTAAATGAAATTTAGGAATTGAATCAAAAGCCTTTGAAAGATCAATGAAACATATGTAAAGGGGCTGTCTGTCATTTTTATGAATTTGAATAATTTCTCGGATCATCCAGATATTATCTATGGTTGAGTGTTCTCTTCGGAACCCAGTTTGAGATTCATGAAGTAATCCGTATTTATCTATCCAAGTATGTAGTCTATCGTTCAGTATCTTCGTTAGAATCTTCTCAATACATGATGATAAATTTAAGCATCGATATGAGTTCACATCATTTTTGTCTCCTTTCTTAAAGATAGGAGTTGTCCAGCTTAATTCCCATGGAGTGGTTTTATCATGCAAGATGTTGTTGAAAAGTACTTCAAGCACCTTTATTTGATTTGGATTGTTCTTAAACATTTCATATATTATTTTGTCTGGGCCACTGGATTTAGAATTTTTTGTTAATTTAACTGCTCTTTCAATTTCCATTAAAGTGATTTTTTTATTTAGAGAGCTATCTTCGACTTTTGTGCATAGATGAGGATTAATTTCATTTTGATTGACTTTTGATTGCATAAATTGTTGATTTCTATCTTCAAGATAGTCTCTAAAATTTTCTGCGGTTAATTTACTTTTGACTTTTTTATTTTTCTTAGGTCTACTTTTTATTCAACAGTTCCCTATTTTTTTTCGAGTCATTGTTCGTTTTTGCATTTTTAAGTTCAGATAATTTCAACTTTTGCAAATTTCGTTTCTCTGATTTTAAGTTTTTGTTGTACTGTTTCTTTTTCGTAGCAGAGCATGTAGATTTTCCTCTGTTGAATTTTGTTTATAAGTTTCGATAGCAGCATTGTAAGTTTTACGAAGATTTCTTGTATCTTTAGAATATGTTATTTGTCTATTCGGTTCTGCTTTGATACATATTTCTTTACATGCGCTAATCAGATAATTATATATTTCTATTGAATTTGGTTTTTCTTCATTTATCTTTTGATTAGTGTTGCACTTTTTGCTATTAGAGCTTCATTAAATTTACTTGAATCATGATTTTGTGATCATTTTGAATGGTTTAATTGCTTGATTGATATTATACCTATGTCTGACTGAATTAGTTCTCATCGATGTTTTTGTTTCTATATCAAATTTTAATCTGCAAAGGTCTGTGATCCGTAAATAGTTTAGGTTCTAAAATTTCAAAGGCCTTTAATTTTTCTATCATGGATTCTGATATGATCAAATAGTCGATGACGGACTTACAGTTCTTCTCCTTTTGAATTCTACAGAAAGTATGTTTTTTCCGGTATCATATCTAACCGTTTGCTATAACAAGACAATTTTCATTGCAAAACTCTATCATTTCTCTGCCTTGTTTATTTATTATTGAATCTTCAGATTTTCTGGTGGGGAGATTCATATGTTCGTTGTCATTTAATTTACCGATTCTGCTATTGAGATCTCCCAACATGATGACGTTCTTCATCTGGAATGTCTTTATATATTCCTTTATTTTATTTAAGAAATTTTTGTCAGCGTATTTTGACTCTCTGCTTTCTCGGTAGCAAAGGATAAGAAATATTTCTTTCAATTCTTTCCATTCACTATTTAACATCTTTATAATTATCAGGTCTCCATTTTCAGCAACCAATTTTTCTATATTTAGTCTGTTTTGCTCATTTCTATAATACAAGCTCACTCCTTTAATTTGTCTTCCAAAATTATTCTTATTTTTACAGAACGTTTCTATAACATCAAAATTATTTATCGCTAAATTTAGAGATGCATTTTCATTTAAGTGAGTTTCAGTAAAACAGACGATATCAGTGTCTTGTATATCTTTGATCATATCAGAGTCATGAAGCTTATTAACATTTAATCCGTTGATGTTAGTATAATAAATTTTTAATGTCTTGTTGCTCTTACCACAATTTTCTCCTATCTTAGGCGCCTCCTCTGCTCGTTCGTCTATGTTAAACAAAAGGTTGCATTGACGATTGCATGTTATAGTTCGGATAGAGGTTACCTGGCTGAGCTGCAGGATGATTGTTCACAATTGGGAAATGATGTTGTTGAAAATCTCTCCCTCTCCCTCTCTCTCTCCCTCTCTCTCTCTCTCCCTCCCTCCCCTCCCTCTCTCCCTCCCTCTCTCTCTCCCTCCCTCTCCCTCTCTCTCTCTCCCTCTCTCTCTCCCTCCCTCTCCCTCTCCCTCTCTCCCCTCCCTCTCCTCTCTCTCCACTTCCCTCCCTCAACTCCCCTCCCTCTCTCTCTCCCTCTCCCTCTCCTCCCTCTCCCTCTCCCTCTCCCTCTCTCTCTCTCCCTCTCTCTCTCCCTCCCTCTCCATCTCCCTCTCTCCCTCCCCTCTCTCCCTCTCTATCTCCCTCCCTCCCTCTCCATCTCTCCCTCCCTCCCTCTCCATCTCCCTCCCTCTCCATCTCCCTCTCCCCCTCCCTCTCTCTCTCCCTCTCCCGCCCTTCCTCCCTCTCCCGCTCTCTCCTCCCTCACTCTCTCCTCTCTCTCCCTCCTCCCTCTCACCTCTCTCTCTCCCTCTCCCTCTCCTCCCTCTCCCTCTCCCTCTCTCTCTCCCTCCCTTTCTCTCTCTCCCTCTCCCACTCACTCTCCCTCTCCCTCCCTCTCTCCCCTCCTCTCATCTCCCTCTCCCTCTCCCTCTCCCTCTCCTCTCTCTCTCTCTCTCCTCCCTCCTCTCTCTCTCTCTCCCTCTCTCCCTCTCCTTCCCGCTCCCTCTCCACTCTCCCTCTCCCTCCCTCTCTCTCTCTCTCTCTCTCTCTCTCTCTCTCACTCTCCTCTCTCTCTCTCCTCTCTCTCCTCTCTCTCCTCGCTTTCCCTCTCGCTCTCGCTCCCCTACTCTATCCTCTCTCACGCTCCTCCCCCTCTCTCTTCTCGTCCTCTCCTCGTCCTCTCCCCCTCTCTCTCTCTCTCTCTCATCTCTCTCTCTCTCTCAACCCCTCGCTCTCTCGTCCCCTCTCTCTCCTCTCTCTCACTCTCTCTCTCTCTCTCTCTCTCCCCTCTCTCTCATCTCGCTCTCCCCTTTTCCTCTCTCGCTCCCCCTCACCCCTCTCTCTCTCCTCTCTCTCTCATCCTCCCCTCTCTCTCTCTGTCTTCTGCGTCTCTCGCTCTCCCCATTTCCTCCTCTCTCTCTCTCTCTCTCACCGCTTCTCTCCCTCTCTCTCTCCATCTCTTCTCTCTATCCTCTCTCATCCTCTTCACGCTCTCAACTCTCTCTCTCCTCTCTCTCTCTCTCTCTCTCTCTCTCATCTCCTCACTCTCTCCATCTCTCTCTCTCTCTCGCTTATTTCCTTCCTCTACCTTCCTCTCTCCTTTCTCCCTTTCCCCCCTCTCCCCCCGATGCTCTCTCCTCCTCGCTAACTGCGCTCTCCGCTCTACATAACCTCTCCTCTCCTCTCCTCCATTTCTCAAACCTCCTCTCTCTCAACTCTCTCCTAACTCTCTCTACCCCTCTCGCCTCCCCTTTCTCGCTAACCTCTCCTCCTACTCAAAACCAGCCCTCTCCAATATCCCTCTCTCGCTGCACATCCACTAACTCATCCCTCTCCTTGCTTCCTCCCTCTCCGCTCAGTCATACGCTTACCTTCTCTCTCTTCAAACCACTATACTAAGCCACGCTACCCGCTCGTAAAACGCTCGCCTTCTCGCTCCCCCCCTCGCCTACCCTTACCGCCCTACTTAAACCTCGCATCCGCTCATTTCTCAACCCCGCCTTCGCGCATACATAAACTAGAAACCGCATACGCTCCGCTATAGACCTACTAGGTCTACCTCACCCCTAGCACGCTGCTCCTCCTAAAATAACTCTCGCTCTCACTTAAACCAGCTTACCATCTCATAAAAAAAAAAATACCGCTCTCGCTTACCTCTCACCTGAAATGTCACTGCTTCTATCCTACTAACTCCTCTCGATCACCTCACTCGCTCTTGCATCGCTACTTCTAAAGCTCTACAACTCACCTATCGCTGACCCCAGCTCTTTATACTCACTCTTCCCACTACGCTCCTTCCTCGCATCTGCACTTCTACACTCTGCCTAAAACTTCCTAGCCTCTACTTAACCTCTGAGCCCACTTTACTATACTCCCTACTCTACATTCGCTACATAACGGCTCCCTTAAACACTATCCTCAATTCCTACCTCTCGACTCAACTTCTAACTCGCTCTTCTCGCTCGCTAACTATTCACTGCCACTCTACAACCATATCCTCGCGCTCAATCTCGCTGACATAACTCTTTCGACCTATCTATGCCTCATACCAACCTACCCACTCGCTACTACTCGCCTACTCCACAAACGCTACTCATCCGCTCGGGCTGCTCTTACCTCTAACTCGCTTCTAACGCTTAATAGATCTAGTCCGGACCTAAGCTTTTCGCTGCCGCTCGCTGACCTCGCTAACACCATTCCTCTCCTCCGCGATCTACTACTCCTCTTACCTATCTCTTAACCTCTTTTCTTTCTTTTTCCCTCTAAATATATAACGCTGCCCCTACACCTATCCTTAACAGCTTCTCTACCTCCTAAGCTACTCTCTCGCTCTCTACCCTATCACTGCCCACCCCTCTCCTATCCTCCTTCCCACAACTCTAATCCCTACCCCTAACGTTTAATCTATATCCCTCCTTCTCGCTCTCTTGGTCACGTAATCTCTCATCTACCTCGCTCACTCGCACTTAAGCATCCCCTTCCGCTACTATCGCACTCCCTCCTACGACTTTCGCTCACTCACTCTAGCTCCTCTCTACTCTACTCTGCTCCCATTCGCACTGCTCTCCATACCTTTCTCTTATCTCCTCTTCTCATACATACGCTAACTACCAACAAATATCACCATCAACTAATCCCCCCCGCCTCGCTACTTCGACCATCCTATATCTCGCTAACACTTCTCCCTGACCCTTACGCTCATTACTCGCTCTCTACCTTTAAGAAACCTTCTACGTTACTCTCGCCTTTCCTACCTACAATCGCTCCTACTACCACCGCTCCTCAACTCATCGCTGCTCCTCGCTAACAACCTCAGCGTACTGCTCAACGTCAACCACAAGATCTCGCCACGCTCGCCTACACCTCAACTCCAGACTCCGCTCTTCCTTCTCGGCTCAACCTACCACAAGTCGCTCTACCTGCTCCATCTTTACTAGTCCTAACTTTTACCCGCTAACCTACGCTATCCTCTTACTGCCCACGCTCACTTACGCTAACTTAAACCTGCACTTACTCATCTAGCTTACTAACAACCTTAGCTTCGCGCGACCAATGCAACCCCCTCTAACCTAGATACTAACCCCTATCTCGCGCTACACTCAAATATAGCTCCTAGCCCTCAAAAACCCTCACTTCAAATCACGCTCAACTGTCCCCTAGCCGTCGTTACTTCACCACACAACTTAGCTCCCGCTACTACTTCCTAAACCCGCTCGCTCCTATACACTATAGCTCTCAACTCTACACTCTCGCTTCCCTACCTCTCTCACTTCGCTAAAGCGCCTTATACACGACCTCAACAAACTGCTACTATCGCTCCTCGCTCCTACTATAACTCATCCTTAACCCACATCGCTATAATTGTCTCAATTAAGCTTTATTCAATATCTCGCTCTCACTCATCGCTCGCTGCGTGCTCTTTTAACTATACCAAACTAAATAATAACTCTGGAATCTCTTTCGCACTAAAAATCACCTAATTCGCACTCCGGACCTCCCTTACGCTCGCTAACTTTCTATAACAATCTTGCTCACGACTCTCAATAGCCTATCTCGCTAAATCACCAATACACCTCGCTCTCTAGGCCTTAGCATTCTGACTCCCTCTAAACTCTCCGCTTCAAGCTCTGACTATCTTCGCTTTTATAAAACTCTGCTTTTTAATCTCGCTTTCCTCTATCTAACTCTCTCCAAAACTCTCCACTCAGCTATTACAGGCTAACTTTAACCGCATCTCCAATTTCAATGTCCTTACCACTCTATAGACTCAGTCGTCTACTAACAACTCTACTCGCTCCATACGAATCACTCAAAGCTTTGACTTCCATCAACTATCGCTTCACCTACACTTCTCCTCAATCGCTCACGCTCTTTCGCTGCGCTCGCTCTTACCTTCTCTAATATCATCGCTAAGCGTTCTAACTTCACTATCGTACAATCTCTCCTATTCCGCTAGCTAATAACTACTCCTACGCTCCTCGCTTCATTGACCGCTCACGCTAAATCTTTCTAGCACGTCTTTGCATCACAAATCAAACTCCTCTAGCTTTTTGTGCTAACGTCTCCATAGCTCCCCTCGCTCGCTAGCTTACTCCCTCTCGCTAAATCTCAACACAACTTTGACACTACTCCTTCTGCTCACATCACATGTGCTAGTCGCTTAACCTTCTACTACGTACATCTCCCACCTCCTGCTTTCCTACTCGCTGAAAACCTCACCATCGCTCATATACTACGCTCGCTCCCCTTTCACTAGCTTTACTACTCATCTACAACCAGCGCTACCTACCGCATAAGTCGTTACACGCTCTACTTTCGTTCTACATAACCTTACTATCTTCCCTTTCCTCCTTCGCTCTATTAATACACTTACTTACTCTAACCGCTTGCTAAAAACTCTACCTAAGCTTCTCTCTACTCACGCCTCTAGACTTACACGCTCACCATGCTCGCTCTCTCACAACGCCTCAACCCTCGGGCTTCTTCTATTACAACCGCCTATCCTTACTAAAAACTACTACTCGCCTCTCTCTCCTACCATACTGCTCCGGCTTCCACATCTCCTTCTACCAAAAGCCATCATTCGCATAAGCTACACCTCAACCGCTCAGCTCTCTCGCTAACCTTCTTATAAACATAAGTCTCCAACTATGTCTCGCACACTCACTCCCATCTTACTCGCTCCATATCTGAACATCCTATCTCACTAGTATTTGGCTCAAACGCTCCACTCTTCCCTTTGATTTACTCTCCACTCCACCAGTACTCCAACTTGCTGTTCTGCCCCTTCGCTCTCGCGCATTCCCAAACAGCCCTCATATCTGCTATTCACGCTCACTTTCTCGAACTCAAAGCTCCTCGCTAAAACACTACCCTACCTGATCGCTACACATACTCCCGCTCAATCCCTTGCGTCTATACTTCGCTAAAAGCTCGTACCGCTGCTCCTAATTTGACTCTACCAAAAACCTCACCGACGCTTTCTAAACTCCTAACCACTTCTGTCCATACTAACCATCCTAATTTCCTCACCTTTAATAAACTCGCTACAATCTCTTCTTCCTCGCTTCTTCTTCTGACGTCCAATTTACCGCTCCTACTCCCACTCTCCCTCCAATCCTTTACCTCCCATAACTAAACGCTTCGAAACACCTCTCTCTCGATCGCTTAGCTAAGCTCTCCGCTCCTCGCTCTACAACCTCATCCTCGTAGCTACTCGACTCACTCCTACAGTGCCCCACTAACCATCCTAATAACCCTACCTCTCTTCCCTCACGCTACTACTCGCTTTAACGCTATCTCTTCTAAACACTGCTAAACTGCATCCTGCAGCTCGCTAACTAACCTATCTCACTAGCTCTGCTCGCTCTAACACCCGCTCTCCTGCTAATTACATTCGCAAATCAATTCTACCTCCGCTAAAACCTCAACGCGCGCTCTACAATCCGCTCTACCTTCCTCCTTCTCGCTCTCCAGCTCGTCTAACGCCTCGCTACCACTCCCTAGCTTTTACACTACGCCTTACTCCACCTCTCCATAGCCTGCTCTAATCACCCTCTCTCCTCTACTTACTTTCGCTCTTCACTACTTCCGTCGCTCCGCTCTACCCCCCGTTCTGCTTTAAAAATCTCGCCTGCTATACCTACCCTCTACTGGCCTCTCATCAGCTACCGCTGCTGCAATCAACTCTCGCTTGTACTAACAGATGACTTAAAACTCTATCCCGATGCTCGCTACTCCAGACGCTCCCGCTCGCTACTTGACCTGACCATATCTTCTTGCTCCAAGACGCTGACAACCGCTCATCTATATCTCGCTTCACAACCGCTACTTTCGCTACAACAGTCCATAAACTATCCCATAACTCTCTTCTGCTTCCACTCTTCCTCCTTTTTCCGGCCCCTTTTTCGCCCTCCTCTCCTACACCACCCTCTTTAAATCCCTTAACACCAGACTCTCCACCTTTCCCTACTCGCTAACTACTCTCCCCTATCTCCTCTAACTCAATGCACTCTACATCTACCTCAAAATACTAAGATGCTAAGCTAGCCTATCTTCTCATGCTTCCGCTACACTCGTCTTCACTCGTATCGCTAACTTCTTCTCTGACTCCTTACTACACCCTCACTCAACATCCACCTCAACACTGCGCTCTCAACCTACTCTCCCTGACCTCACCGACCCCCTCTCATCTTCTCTCCTCTCTCATCTCTCTCTCTCCTCCCCTCTCTACCTCTCTCCCTCCCAATCTCCTCTCTCCCCTCTCTCTCTCCCCTATCATCTCTCTCTTCTCTCTCATCTCCCTCGCTCTCATTTCACCCCTTTTCCTCTCTCTCTCCTCCCCTCTCTCTCCCTCTCCCTCTCTCCCTCCTCCCTCTCCCTCTCTCTCTCTCATCCCCTCCCTCTCTCTCACCGCTCCTCTCTCCCTCTCTCCTCCTCTCCCTCTCCCTCCACTCCCGATCTCTCCTCTCCTCTCCCTCTCCCTCTCCCCCTCTCTCCTCTCCCTCTCCCTCTCCCGAATTCCTTCCATCTCCCTCTCACTCCCCCGCTCACTCTCCTCCCTCTCCCTTCCTCCCTCTCCCCCCTCTCTCGCTCCCATCTCTCTCTCCCTCCCTCTCCCTCTCTCTCTCCCCTCCCTTCCTCCCTCCCTCTCATCCTTCTCCCTCCTCACCTCCCCCCCTCCCTCTCTCTCTCCCCTCTCCCCTCCCTCTCCCACCCTCTCTCTCTCCCTCTCCCTCTCCCTCCCTCTCCCCTTCTCTCTCATCCCTCATCCCTCCCCTCCCCCTCCCCATCCATACCCCCCCACCCCTCACTGCCACCCTCTCCGAAGGTCAGTTTTCCATTTATTAGTTCAGGCATGCACCCCTAATCCAGCCCTGCCCTGCTGTCCTCCCCCCTTCCCTCCATACCAACACGAACCCTGCCCCCCTGGAACCCCCTCCCTCTCCCTCCCCTCCCTCCCTCGCGCACTCTGGGCACCCATGGTACGGGGACCCCCTCCCACGCCCCCTGGGGCCAAAGCCCTGCCGCTTCCACACCTCCCCCATGGATGTCCCCCCCAGAAACCCCACCCCTTCCACTAGATCGGCACTTTAATAATTGAAGAATCAGCAAAATACAATCATACACTAATAATATATATATATAATCATAATTTTTAATGGTAAATTTGAGTTTGGGGGGGGGGGGGGGGGGGGGTTTTAGACAATCGACAAAAAAAGTGTATAATAAATTGATAAGATTAAGTTTAGAT
>CAJQUW010006734.1:0-23559 GCA_907163375.1 Prostheceraeus crozeri
ACCTACATAAGTAGTAAGAAAACGGCGAACACGAGATAGCGCAAGATGGCCGCCATCGCTGACGTCCCCCCCCTCTGGAACGGCAGAGGTTGTGGTCTGTCGTGGTGTGCGCCGCCGTGGTCCGCGTTCACAAACTGTTCTCTGACGTCCCCCCCCCCTCTGGAACGATAGAGTGTCGTGGAGGACTTGGGCGACCGCCCGGATTAGTCTTGAGGCTATAGTTTGTGATGTTATTCGTGCAATCTGCTGAATGTTGGGTTGTAAAATGGGTTGTTTCGAGTGGAAGGAGTGGTCGGATGAGAAAACGGAGGTCGGTTCGTATTCAGCGTCAAATTCTGCATCGGTATGGTGAGTTTCAAGGCAATCGGTGAGAAAAAATTTTCAACATTTTTCGAAAAACGACAGAGTTAGAATTTTGGACGTTTTGGGCTGTAGCTTCAAAACGAAGCATCGGATGGGAAAACGGATTTCAGATTTGGAATCAGCGTCAAATTCTCTATCAACAGGGTGAGTTTCAAGTCAATCGGAGAGAAAAAATTTTCACTGACGTCCCCCCCCCTCTGGACAGCTTGCTTCGATTTTGGCTTCCAGTGGATGGATTTTGTCGTGCGATAGCTCGTTTGAAAGCTAAGAGTGAGACAAATTCACTGAAAGAATCGGCTTGTTCCTATCTGTCTTCGTTTAGATGTGAGACGCCATTTAAGATTTTGGGACATTGGCGAAAAACGACAGAGTTAGAATTTGGGACGTTTTGGGCTGTAGCTTCAAAACGAAGCATCGGATGGGAAAACGGATTTCAGATTTGGAATCAGCGTCAAATTCTTTATCTGTATGGTGAGTTTCAAGTCAATCGGAGAGAAAAAATTTTCAACATTTTTCGAAAAAACGACAGAGTTAGAATTTTTGCGATGGCTGCCTACTGTAGAGCCAAAACGAAGCATCGGATGGGAAAACGGAGGCCAGATTCGGATTCAGCGTCAAATTCTACATGGAAATGGTGTATTTCCAGCTCAATCGGAGAGAAAAAATTTTCACTGACGTCCCCCCCCCTCTGGACAGCTTGCTTCGATTTTGGCTTCCAGTGGACGGATTTTGTCGTGCGATAGCTCGTTTGAAAGCTAAGAGTGAGACAAATTCAGTGAAAGAATCGGCTTGTTCCTATCTGTCTTCGTTTAGATGTGAGACGCCATTTAAGATTTTGGGACATTGGCGAAAAACGACAGAGTTAGAATTTGGGACGTTTTGGGCTGTAGCTTCAAAACGAAGCATCGGATGGGGAAACGGATTTCAGATTTGGAATCAGCGTGAAATTCTTTATCTGTATGGTGAGTTTCAAGTCAATCGGAGAGAAAAAATTTTCAACATTTTTCGAAAAAACGACAGAGTTAGAATTTTTTGCGATGGCTGCCTACTGTAGAGCCAAAACGAAGCATCGGATGGGAAACGGAGGCCAGATTCGGATTCAGCGTCAAATTCTACATGGAAATGGTGTATTTCCAGCTCAATCGGAGAGAAAAAATTTTCACTGACGTCCCCCCCCCTCTGGACAGCTTGCTTCGATTTTGGCTTCCAGTGGACGGATTTTGTCGTGCGATAGCTCGTTTGAAAGCTAAGAGTGAGACAAATTCACTGAAAGAATCGGCTTGTTCCTATCTGTCTTCGTTTAGATGTGAGACGCCATTTAAGATTTTGGGACATTGGCGAAAAACGACAGAGTTAGAATTTGGGACGTTTTGGGCTGTAGCTTCAAAACGAAGCATCGGAGTGGAAAACGGATTTCAGATTTGGAATCAGCTTGATGTTATTGTCCAATGAGGATCATCTTCCAATGAGAATCAAGCATTTCTTTATAAATAGCGAGCCTTCCACAGTGAGAATCATTCCATCGTTGAATCACACGAGTGACGGACGCACATTTTCTCTCTCTCTAGTTCCCTGTTCTATTATCCAACTAAAATGGTAAGTCGCTACTTCCCTCCCTCTCCTCCCTTGAACGTAAACTTAATACAATCTTTTTTCATTTTCAGGCATCTACTCCATCTGCTGCACTAGTAGGACAAAATGGCGGTCAAACGTTACAAGGTTCGCTACGGTCAGATCATCTACAACTGAGGCCAGTGGAAGAAACAACCAAGGTACATAATCCTACACCGCTACAGCGTAAATTTAAACAAGCCTTGCGTTATGATGATCATAGCGTAGTACTCCAAACGGGAATGCTCCTTCCACGGATGTCAAGATAATGCACAATCAGTATGGGGACTACATACTGATCCCGTGAGTCCGTACATTCGCCACCAACTTGATATTATTGAGGAGTATGTGACATTAAATATGGACATTCCTACTCCTCTTGCTCAAGAGTGGAAGGCTAGAGATGACAAGGATACTCCCTATAGAAAGATTTGGGATGGTAATCACATTTGCCTACCGGTATCACATTGGTGTACTTACTATAAGAAGGATGGAGATCATTCAATACCCATCAGATGTGATGAGCTCGGAGAAGGTACTTGGGATATCCTTTTCAAAGTGAATGGGCTATATTATGGTCGACACAAGGATAATAAAATAGCCTCTCTCTCCATGCATATGGAATCCATCCTATATATTCCAAAACCAGCCAACGTGGACGACATAATTGATCAAATCCTTAACAGCAGTGGTACGAAGCGCAAGTTGGAGAAGAATGCTACATCAAAACGCAAATCAAAGAAGGAGAATTACTAGTCCTTTCCTAACTCTACCCTATGACAATTCGCTTATGTGCTTTGAGTGTCGTAGACGTGGTCTTATTAGATACATTTTACTTCTTCGTTGCCATCATATCATTTGTGTATTTTGTCGTGAAAAGCATCGATGTAATTCTTCATTTTGTAATATGTTATAGAACGCTTCCTTAGATGTGTAAATTTCCGTTTTAGGCTTCTATCATCATTTTTATGGATTGTGAGGGTGAACCTGTACAGGAGCTCAGTGCTATTGCTATGAACAATTGGACATATCAGATTGTTAGTGTCTATCATCAACATGCCAACTGCGATCCCAATGTTGATCAATGGGCGAGAAAACACATTCATGGACTTAATCTGAAATATTTGCAAGACTATGGCTTTTCTTGTGAGAGTGCTCTTCTTATTGACTTTAAACGATGGTTAGCTGCTTTCAATGTTATACGCATCTTTTGTAATAATCCTGGTAAGGAGAGGAAAGTATTTCCCAATCTAATCATTGATGATATTTTGCTCCCGCCTTGGGATAGTAGAGTGAATCAACATTATCATGAAGTCACGAAACGTTTTAAGGATTTGTGTGTTCCTATTTTGTCTGTTCGTTGTAGTAGCTACGTTCATAACCAATGCTTCTTTCCTCCTTACCTCAACACTGCCAAAGTCCTGTATGGTTATCATTGCTCGCTGTATGATAGTTACCAGCTGTATCTATTTTATCTCTTTCAAACCATTGATTTATAATGCATGCTTGTTACCGTTATTCAATAAATGTTACTATGAGAAGAGTTGTTGTTTTCATGCAATGGATGGGTTAGATAAAGGGCGATCATGTCTTTCTCAAACGACTGCGGAACATTACGTTTTCATAGGCAAAGTTTAAAAGGAGCTGTTCAAGATTATGTGATAAAATTTCATAAAGATGAGACCGACATCGAAGCAGTGGTTGATGATGCTAGCACTCTATTTCTAGAGTTAATGAATACATTCTCTGATAGCATTATCATGGCGCGATTAGTTGCGAAAATTAAGTTTAGTCATTTTGGAAAGGAAGAGGTGGAAAGTCGCTCTTTCCATTTTGCTTCTTATTCAATGGAAGTGGTAGATCACCCCCAAGAATTTTTTAAAAGACATATGATAAAAATTGCCGAACGTCTTAACGCATTTAACCATCATGGTAGCAGTCTAGTGATTGAAGCGATTTCAGATATTCACATTCAACTTTCCATAAAGAAAAATTGAAAATGCAGTGGTACTTGATTGTAGCACAACTGGTTTTCGAGCTATGTCTGCTCACTCTCGAAGTATATTCCTTCTGTACATGCGTCTATTATTTAGAAAAGGCTAGCAAATTCATATCTTCAAAAAGACTTGCTATAGACATCAGTAACGGTGAAACTATGTGTTGCGATGTATGTAAGCGAAAGGATGGAAATGAAAAGCGCATCTTCAAGAGATGTAAGCATGCTTTTTGTCAACGCTGTTTCATACGTAATTGCATTCAACTTTGCCAATGTAACCACTGTGATATTGCTCATTTCGAGTGTCACTTATGTCGCAATAGTTAGTACCTATGCAAATGTGGTAAAGATAGGTTTTAGCAAAGACTAACACGGAAAATGGCGAAACGTAAAATGACGAAACGTAAAAGTCAAAAGTTTTCTTCAGCCATTCAAGCTCTCCGACGAATGAAAGCAAATCAGCGATATAATGCTATACGACATGCTAATGATAAATTCATTTGTGAAATTATTTCTCATGTGAGGAAGTTGAGGACGAAGAAATTAGCGCCAAAACAACGAAAGTTACTTAAGCGATATGCTACGAAATTGCGTTTCATCTCCAATCCTAAAGTCGCCCTTCAAAGAAAGAGGAAAACTCTAACACAAAAGGGCGGTTTCCTTTCAGCAATACTTCCAATGATAGCTCCTGCCGTGGGCAACCTATTGGGTAATATCTTTGGCTCTAAGCGTTAATTATGCAAATGTTGAATCTCAAAGTAATAAAATGGATTTCAGACTTCAATGTGATAAAGTTCTGACTGTATCAGGTCCATCTCATGCAGGTAAAACTGTTTTCACGCTGAATTTATTGGATAAAAGAAGGGAGTTGTTTAAGGAACCTATCAATCGAGTGATTTGGTGTTATGGTATTTATCAACCGTCGCTATTTCAGGAATTGCAAAGTCGCAACTTTATTCGACATGAAGGAATTATTCCAGTGGATAAACTTCAGTCTAATGATGTTGTTGTATTGGATGATTTATTAAAAGAAAGTAAGAATTCAAAAGATGTTACAGATATGTTCACTCGCGCAGCACACCATAAAAGGTGTTTTATCATCTATATTACACAAAATTTGTTTCCTGATGGAAAAGAAGCTCGTACACGAAACCTGAATACACACTATTATGCTATTTTCAAGAATCCGCGAGATAAAAGTCAATTTGAAATTTTAGCGCGACAAGTTGCACCCAGAGGATCAAAAGCCTTAATTGAAATTTTTCAAGCAGCTACTGAAAAACCATACGGTTACTTATTCATTGACTTTACGCAAGAGTGTCCGGAAGAATTTAGATTTCGAAGTGATATTTTGAAAACTCCCATGATTATCTACAAACTATGAGTTCTTATTCTCGCATGATTGTTATTCCTCAGGATGAATATGTACAATTGACTGCCATGCAGCAAGTAAAGCAACCTCTTGCAAATCAAATGTATAGGAAAGAAATAGATTATCAGCAAAATGTTCACATCAAAGATCCACATCGTGCTGTATTATTACAATCGGAAACTGTTGAGCAATTGAAAAACTTGAAGAATAAGATGCGTGACTCTGTATCGACTGCTACACCTTTAGCATCTCGCGCACATGCCATATCTCTTTTCAACAGTATTGAGCCCCATCTCAATGTAAATGATAGAGGAGAAATCATTACAGATGAAAATAAAGTGATTGATGCTTCACGTTATGAAGACTTGATTCAGTATGCGACACGTAGAAAGCGCCGTCAGGGCTATGTTCCACCTGGTTGGTCATACTTTCTTAAACTATTGAAAAAGCATAATGTGCCAAAATTTGCTTTAAATAATGAGACATTGAAAGAACTTGATTCAACAGTGGCTACTACTCCAATGCCTCAGGCGATGAAAATGCCAACAAATTGGTTTAAGACGTCACCTGCTACATCCCCTCCCACACTCACTAAGCAAACAAGAGGAAGAACTCGACGTAGATCTACATCGCCACTAAAACTGGTAAAAGGAAAACGTAAAACAGCTCCTCCTAGGAAATACATGTTCTCAGACTATTAATATGAAGCAGATGTGTTGCTTGCCATGTAATGAGCCGCCAGAGGTGAATGTCGTTGTCACTTGCACTTGCTGCGCCAGCTCTCATAATGAAACCCCTAAGCAATGTGAACACGATCGCAAAACCGCTAAAGCTAAATGCTGCAGTTGTTGTAAATGTAGAAAGGCAAGAAAACAAAAAGATGAGAAGGAGGAAAAAGAGTCAGCCGTCATCGACTGAACGTTTGAAGTCAATCTATTATGATGTAAAACATCCGGCAGGATTTGCATCTATCAAGAAATTATCAAAAGCGAGTGGTCTTCCACAATCACAAGTGAAACGATGGTTAAAGGGTCAGGCTACCTATACACTCCACAAACAAGCGAAAAAAGAAGTACCGCACCCGCCATTATATTGTTCATGACATCGATGAACAGTGGCAAGCAGATTTGTGCGATGTTGCCTCCATTTCAAAACATAACTCGGGCAATAATTTTATTTTAACCGTCATTGATATTTTCTCGCGTTATGCGTGGGCTCAACCTTTAAAAACTAAAGAAGGGAAAGGAGTAGCAAAAGCATTCCAAACAATTTTTCGAGAAGGTCGCATTCCAAAAAGAATTCAGAGTGATCAAGGAAAAGAGTTTGAAAATCAGCATGTGAGAAGATTATTTGAGAGGCATGACATTGAGTTGTTTAGTGTAAAGAGCGCTTATAAAGCTGCACTCGTTGAACGTTTTAATCGCACATTAAAAAATCGCTTGTGGCGACATTTTACTGCCAACTTGACACAAAATTGGACAAAGGTTCTACAAGATACACTCCATGCCTACAATCACTCTATCCATCGTTCTATTGGACTCAGACCAGTAGATGTAAATGCTGACAATGTAGATAAAGTGCGCGAATCATTCCAACGTAAACGCACTCATGTGAAAAGTGATGTGAAAATTGGTGACAAAGTTCGTATCTCAAAAGTGAAAAGTGTTTTTGCTAAAGGGTACCTCCCGAATTGGACAGAGGAGGTATTTACAGTATCAAGGATTAATCAAAAAGACTCTCCGACCACCTACAAGTTGAAAGATTACGATAATGAAGAAATTGAGGGTAGCTTTTACCGCGATGAGATTGAGGTAGTCACTGAAAGTGAAACATATTTGGTAGAGAAAATCATTCGATGTAAAAAACGGCAAGGTGAAGAATGGTGTCTTGTTAAATGGACTGGTTATCCTTCAAGTATGAACTCTTGGATGCGTCGTGCCGACATCTTTCATCTAAGTGATCGACAGTGATTCATGCAAAGTTGTAACTAACAATGTTTAGGGTTTGAGCTATGAATCCAACTGCCTCATTTTATTCACGACCCTCCTATGTAAGTGGCGGAGGACAAATTTACATCGGTGCTCGCCGCCAACGTGGAGGTAGCATACTTGGTGCACTGAAATCTGTTGTAGCACCTCTCATATCCAATGTCGGTAGATCTTTAAAACGAAATGTTTTAAGTAATGCCGTTGGCTTTGCTGGTGATGTTGCTAGTGATCTTTCCAGAGGTAGAAGTTTTAAGAGCAGTTTGTTGAATCGTGGGAAGGAACGCGGTTTAAAAACATTGAAGCAGACCATTGCTGGTGTTACTCAAGGAAAGAAATCACCTAAACGAATGAAAAAAGGAAGGAGGAAACATCGCGGAGCTGGTAAGGTGCGATCTTCAGTCAAAAGGCATTCACGCAAACGTCGCAGAGGCTCTAATCATTCATCAGGCGCTAAACGACGACGCTGCTATAACTTCTAATCATGGAGTGTAAAACTTCCGGTTTTTGTTTATTCGATCAACAAGCCATACAGACAGATATTCTTAGTTCAAGTATTGTAGATTATCATCCTCGAACAGCTGAGAATGCTGGCCCCATTGAATTTGTTATTCCTGGTGGTAGTGATGACTACATAGATTTGAGTTATGCGATGCTTGATTTGAGGTTTAGAATTCAGCAAGCAGATGGAACTGCTATTGACGATACACATAAAGTTGGACTGAACAATTTACCATTGACTACATTACTTCGCGATGTTTCTCTAACGATTGGAGAGCAGCAGGTGGAAGGTGGTCAAAGCGATTATCCCTATAAATCATATTTCAATCATGTATCACAGTTTCATCCAGCAGCACAAAAAAGTCATATGGAAGCCATGGGATGGTATAGAGATGAAGCAGGAAAATTTGATGTTGAAACAAACAGTGGCTTTGTAAAGCGATCTGCTATGATTAAAGATAGTAAAGTATGTCAGCTATATGGTCCGCTGAATTTAGACTTCTTTAGACAGTCAAAGTTTTTACTCTGTAATACCAGCATGCGACTCAAGCTGACATTGAATAAGCCTGAATTTGCGCTGAATGCATTTGCTAAAGTTGACAATTTTAGAATTCATGTGGAAGATATTGCACTTTACATTCGTCGAGTAGTACCGAATCCAAGTGTCATTAGAGGGCATGCTGAAGGCCTTAACCGCCAAAATGCCATTTACCCCGTTCAGCATACAAAGCTTCTCACCTTTACAATTCCGAAAGATCAAAAGAGTTTCATGAAAGATGGCCTCTTTCCATCGGAAGCACCGAAGCTCCTCATGGTGGCAATGGTTGAAAATGATGCATTTAATGGTAATATAAAGAAGAATCCTTTCAATTTTAAACACAATCAGTTAAGTGAAATTGCTTTACGTGTAAATGGTGTGAGTCATCCTGGTCCACCCTACAAACCAGATTTTGCTGCGGATCAATTTATGCGCAGTTATGTTGATTTTATGGATGTCTTTGGCTTTTACAATACGGATGACACCAACGGACTGACTATGAAAGAGTTTAAGAGTGGATATACTATTTATGCATTTGATTTGACTGCTGACAGCGATATTAGTGTACCCTATCGTCAAGCGAACGTGCCTCATAATATTCGTTTGGATTTGACGTTCAAAAGAACACTACCTGAGACGATCAATGTATTAATTTATGCAGTCTTCGATTCAAATATTGAAATTACAAAGTATCGTGACGTGATTCTTCAGTATAATCGTTAATGAGTTGGTTGACTGCTGACGATATTAAGACTAAAGTGCAGCGTAATGCAGACGAAGCGACGTTGAAAGCTTTCGATAATGTCTATTCACTCGATACCTTACCACCTGCAGTAAATCACTATCCCATCTTTATTGTGCTAAACACTCATTCTCAGAATTTAGGCGGTGAGCATTGGAAAGCGATCTTTATTGGAGAAGACCGACGTGGTGAACTATTTGACTCTCTTGCTCAACCTCCAAATATACCAACACAGCAGTGGTTGAGAAAACATACGCGTCAATATCAGCGAAATGAACGCATACTACAACATCCACTTTCATCAACGTGTGGTGCTTTTGTACTGTACTTCATCTTAAAACGTTTACATGTATCTCGATTTGTATCTGTTATTCAAAACTTTTCATGTAATCCATCCTCTAATGAAAAAATGATTTGTAAGTTCTATCATGATTTGAAATAAAAACATCATGTTGGAAAAATTGTTTTTTATTTTACAATCCGCTGGGTACGTACATACTCAATGAGATAGTCTAGGATCATATTTGCTTGTACATGAGATTTTAGTCCAGTAATGATCACTTTACTATTATGAAAGATTGCCACATGCACAGGTAACCAACAACTAATGAGAGCTGCAGGAAAAAGTTCGGGTTCATAACACAAACTGTAACTGCTGGTATGAATCTTCAAAAATGATAGACTGTCACTCAATTGAGTAGAGATCACCATATTGTCCACAGTCAGATTCGACATCACACACCTCTCCCTCTTCCATATCCGACGTAGTAGTCTTTGTAGCTCTAAGCGCATTGACTGCGCCGATGAATGAGAAAGGGCGCCGAGAATCTGTACAGTTCCATTTGGGAAGAGTTGAAGATTCCGTGAATTGTTCATCTTCACCACTAACATTTGAGGACGGCCCGGGTAATACTTGCTGTTTGGAAGCTGTTGGTGTAATGTTGTGAGATCGATTTTGGTGTAGAGTCTGAAGCGACGGAGAATGTTGACGATGGTGTAGCGATGGCGCTTCATGATGAAAGAATGAGTAAATTGAGCGATGTACCTTCCTTTTATACTTTTCCCAACTACCTTGATGAAATGTGAAGTTAGTATGAAGTTGGGAATGATAGAGTTGAATTCGCCGATTGTTGACGCGCAGCCAGATGCGATTTCCAATACGTGAATGTCTTTTCATATAGAAGTATTTCAAGTCCTTCATGATATGATGTAGAGATTGAAAATGACGATAAGATAAAGCAAACTCTCTTCTCACATTTCCAGTTGAATCTTTGAAATAGACGTTTCGATCATGATCCGTTTCAATACGTTGTAGGGAATCTAATTTCCAACTCATGATGTGTGGTAGTCATGTCTGATTAAGATTTGCATAGTAGGGCGATGAACTCACGACGAATAAATGTCATGATGGAGCGATGTATGTATCTTCTATACTTCTCCCAATTGTATTTGCGAAATGAGAAACAGTTTGCGGAATGAGAATGGTACATTTGAATTTCATTTCTGTAATGTTGAAGCCAAACTTGATCACCCAAGGAGATGAATCTTAATGTTTCAAAATATTCCAAATCCCTCATGATATCATTGAGGTTGACAAATTGTCGCCATGTTAATGTAATTCCTCTTGATGTATGACCATGAGAATTTTTGAAATGTACGTTTCCATCACGATCAACTCTGATATATTGTAGAGAGTCCAAAATCCAAGTCTTCATGATGTTATGCAAAGCCGCAGATCAGCAATATAAAAATGTCGTTTTATCATATTTTGCTTAGCAATGCGGCTACAAAGAGATTTACTAGTAATCGAGCCGCACTCTTTTCTACTCCCATTGATCATGCACAACAGCTAAATGGGAATTGGGAAGTGGGTGTCACTCAACTTGTTTATAGCAACTGTGTCTATACTTTTGATCATGAGGTGATGACTATTAATATGAGGCGTACAGCTGCTTATCAATGTGAAAAGGGGTGCCGAGTATACATTCCACAGTGGCCAAAGAAAGATCTCTTATCATGTAAAAAGTTTATATATGATTTCTTGAATAAAGCGAGTAAACATATTGTCCAATTTACTCCGCACAATGATGATTATAATTATGTACATCATGTAGTTGAGAAAGATTGGATTGTTGGTTTAAGTCCAAGTTTAAGAAATGATTTAGGTTACCTCGCTAGCGCCTTAACAAGCTATGATAATTTTAACGTTAATTACCACATAAGTGGTCATAAACAGTTAATATATCGAGAGGAAGCTTATTATGTAGATCTTATTCCAAGAAATGAGAAGACGTTGGTGAAGAAGATTGTGATTAAGCCAAGAAAGACAAACATGACTCCTGAAACATTATTGAAGAAATTTAATTATCTCCTTCGAGTTGATGGCAAACAAGTGGCAACATTGACTTATATTAAATCATCTAATCATATTGCAATAAGCAAATTAAATGATGATGATCTAGTATTAGTTTGTTCAAAAGATTTTCATCAGTTCTTACGACATCGTTCTGCAGCTGTTCATGGAAAATCTGATATGCAACATTTACCATGTGAAAGGTCAAATCAATTTGATACAGAATGGACCGTATCTTTATACAGAAAGTGTGTAGAGCCTTTAGGTGGTATCTTACATGAAACAAGAGTGTTGATGCCTCGCATTATTACTTCGGTTAAATTGGTTGTAGATTATTTAAATGAAGTGATTAATGACCAACATATTTCATTTTCTGAAAAAGAAGGTACTTTGTCTCTCACTATAAGTGGAAAAGGTATTGAACTAATTATGGATAAAACTCTAATGGACATTTTGGGTTTTGATCAAAATATCTTTAAAAGTGGTACTGTAACCAAAGCTAGCGCAGACATGTCGCTATCGCGTCGTATTAACTATTTTCAGATATATTCCAATATTGGTGAAGATGTACGTGTGGGAGATGTTGAAGCTCCATTGCTAGCAATGATACCATACCAGCCAAAAAGCTGCAGTATTTTATCTGAGCATACTTTCAAGAAAGTGCATTATACAAAGCTGAAATCAAACTACATCCCACAAATTGATATTGCCATTTATGACGATGCTGGTGCGTTGATTCCTTTTCATAAAGATGCTGTGACAAGTATCACACTCCATTTCCGAATGAAGAGTTAATGCAAACGTATGCTAATATATTTTTCCAATGTGAATAATATGGAAAGTGAAAATAAGGACTCGTTTCTAATCTACTTGCCCAGTAATGCTTCTATGAATAAATTTCCCAAAAATAAACCATCAGACTATCGAGTAGAATTAAATCGGCCACTGCATTTAGAAGGAGAATGGGAGGTTGGCGTTTCTAGTATTTGCTATGATAGCAATATTCAGAATGTGAATGATTTGGAAGAAATGATATTGACTCCTCGCACCCATGATGGAATAACGATGAATAATGCATTTCAGTTCCCATACAATTTAACATCAGATGGAAAGTGGAACTATGAATGGATTCAGATAAAATCAGATTCTTATGAGCCATTTGGGAATGAGAAAATTATTAAGGCATTCAACAGTGGTAATACTTCCATCATGAAGAATAAAAATCAGAAAGCTTATGAGTTTACTATCTATCATTGGAGTGGGAGACAGTTCCTCCGCTTTCATTCTTTTACTAAAGGTCTTACGCTGAGGTTGGATAGTGAATTCTATCCACATCTTGGTTTTGGTCATGGACTACATCTAACGTCAATTGCTACTGCAAATGTTAAAAAAGTTTATTCAAATCGAATCAACAAATTTCATTATAGATTTAAAATATTTGATGAAGATGTTGTAGAATGCGAAGAACGCATCATTTTGAAAAAGCGTGGTGTTCAACCTTTATCACTTATTGAGTTAGTAAAACGATGGAATGAGACTGTGGGTAAGAAGTATGGAGAGAAAATTATGGCGGACAAAAATAAGTTGGTTATTCAGAAATATAATGACAAACTTACAGTTTATTTCTCTCCAACCTTGCGTCATTTTGTCAGACATTATACACCTATTATTGGAAGCGGTGTGGTGTATGCTTCTCATGAATATCACACTAAAGCTGATTCAGTTAATGATGAATGGTGGGTGGACATCTATGGCGATCGCATCAAGAAAATTTACCAGTCTTATGAAGAATCTAAAGTTGCTATCAATATAATGCCGCGTCTATATCATACAGTTGAAAGCTTCATTCATGTAGTAAATCCTTATATACAACAGAAGTTGAAGCATGTGATGAAAAGTAAATATGATGTAAAGACACACCACATTTCGTTTTCAATTGAAAATCAACGCGTTGTTCTGAGACTGGGTGATGACATTCAATGTCAATTGAGTAAAAATTTGAAAAAACTCTTTGGTTTTTCAATGCTACAAACAGTGTTTGCTGCTGCGCATACGATTGGTATAGAAACACCAATGACACTTGATAAACATGAACAGCACCTTTACATTCAAAGTGATTTGATTCTACCTATTTCTGTTGGTGAGAAAAAAGAATACATTTTACGCGATTTCATTCATGATAAAGACGCTTCATATGGAATAGTCGAGAAGATGTTTGAATCTATTTTCTATCATCCCGTCATCAAACAAACTATACCCTCTATTGCTATCAAAATTACCAATGGTTTACAAGAGTGCATCCACGTGAAAGATACTAAATCCCTCATAACGTTAGTGTTTCGGAAAACAAAGTGAAGTCTTTATACAACATTTATTGAAATATGTACATGAATGTGAAGCAATAGACTTTATACAACATCCACTGAAAATATATACATGAGTGTACTTCAATAAACATTGCTATATACAAAAAGTCTTTTTACTTCGTGAAGGGTGGAAATATACAGGGATAGGAAAAATGTCTTTCAGTGGAAAAGTCATCACATGGGGAATGTACAGATGTGGACACATATTCACAAGGAAAAAACAATCTCATGCGATACATAAAACAACAATGTTTATCTACAGAAATCAACATCAAAATACTAAGTTAAGGATGATTATGCTAAGACGTCTCCTGAATGTGGTAGTGTGAGTTTAATTCTTTTGGGTGGTGGTATGTTTGTGTCAGGATGTCCATGTGGAAGAGATATGTTGTGTTCTAGCCAGCACCTCTTATCCTCCCATGCTGAAAGCGCCCGTTTCCTAAAAGTATGAGTTTTGATCTCATGCGACTTAGATTTTAAGATTGTCATATTGACAAACGTTATATTTTTATTTCTATAGGCTTTCCTGAAATTCTTATGTTTCATGTTAGAGACCAATGATCTTGATATGCCTTTAGCGCGCTTAATGCTATCATCACTATCCTTTAATTTCATAGAATACATTTTAGGGCGGAGGAGAATCATTTCAGCTATCTCCTTCCCTGCTGTCTCATCCTTAAAGCAGCCAAGTTTTGCCTTATTTTTGATGGAGGATAGTGGATGATCAGCAGGATAATTTGATGTATCAAAATATCTTTCTAAAGATTTTCCTACTTCATTAAAATTTAAATCTTTTTGAGTGGTAATACCTAAGAAGAAACTATCTGTATCACCACCCAACAAACGAACCTCTTTTACGAGAGGACACGGTTTTAGTATTTTATAGAAGAGTTGATACATTTCAAGCTTGGAGTAATCTAGAACAGCTTGACCAATATAGATGGGTTTGCACAACTCAACTTCAGATTTTATCATTTTAATACCTACAAGATCCTCATCGATTATGTCTCTATCGATGAATAGAGGTGATGAGGTCAATTTGTGATACTTTTGATCATCATTAACTAGTTTGTAGTTTACGCGCTTTCTAACATCCTCCATCGTCTTACCAAATAGACTGTTGTTCTTATATTTATAAAAATCTTTTTCAAAATTATTTTGGGCTAGTGCACGTTTCTGGCTGTTACTATCTATGTAGGGTTTGAGGAAGGCTTTCTGTCTAAATTTAATAATGCGGTGAACTCTTTTTAAAATCATGCCCATTTCTAAATAAAATTTTAAGATGCTAAAGTGGACTAGATAGTTTTCTTTATCATATTGAGTGAGCAAAAGTTTGCGGCAAGGCTTATACTTGGGTTGTCCACATGATTCTAAATCTTTATGAAATTGTTTCATAAAGTCGGAAAACATATCTTTACTCACTTCACCTGATTCGGGTGCGAGTGGAAAATCTACGGTTTTATGTTTAATATTATTTGGATAGATTAGATCTATCTCAAAATAATATCCCCAATCACCTTCATCTGGAATTGCTAGTATGTTAGAAGGGTTGGAGAAATGTTGAATTTCACTATCATCTAACCAGCTAAACTCAGAGTGAGGTAGCGGTTTGGATAATGAACTACCATACAAATTATTTTGGTCATAATACTTAAGATGAGTCTGATCATCGCCTACTATTTTTGATTTTAACCTATGTTTATTTACAAATGTGAGACCACCGCGAATTCCTCGCTCAAATAAATTATACATCTCTGGATCTTGTAAGAGATGAATGGTCTCACCAGTCATTTTAAAAGCAGACTTAAATGACATGGCTGGCAGACTGACAAAGTGGACGGGATCTAACTTATCTTCTTCTAATGCCACTCGTCGAAACTCCTGAAATACATCAGCCAGCAAAAATACATCTAACTTAAGGTAGGCAATCATATATTCACCAAATGTATGGCAGTCAAATTTTATCCATGCATCTTGTGCATGATCATAATCTTCGGTCTTACATTCTGCGCCGGTCAAATCATTTTTAAATTTATCTATGGGCGGAAGAGAAGTCTCGCCGAGTTTACTAATTGCATCAAAATATGCATATGGAAAGACTCCTTTCCGTGTGATGACTTCATCGGTTAGATTTGGATATTGTTTCTTAAGATTTTGTGTTAGTGGAAGAGACTTTAGATTTTGTACGAGAGAGGCCAGTGATGCAGTCATAAATTGGTAGGAATCTAAAAATTTTATATCAAAATAGACCGTCTTATTTTCTTTAGTTTTATCGACAGGCACTTTTGCTGTCATGGCCATAAACTTCTCTCTCGTTTGTGCTATTACATCAAGCTTCCACTCTTTCATTTGACCTAAACCTCCTTTTATTATCATATGGCTATCGTAGCCCTTGAAATTATGGAAAATGACGGGTAATGTACGCCGTTTCATCCTAAGTGAAAAATTGCATTTTGAACATAGTGCGTTTCTAAATTTACCAGTGATGTGATCATGGTCGCGCACTTTCTTAATCTTATCATCGTCAAATGTTTTCCTACATTTGGGGCAAACGTTGCAACTATCAAATTTTACTTGATCATCTGCTGTCATATGCAATGATCTGCGATAGAGTTCACCATCATACTTTTGCTGAAATTTTACAGCCTGTTCGAGGAATTGTAGGAATTGGTAAATACAATCCTCACCTTGCCAGACGCGCATTTTATTTTGCCTACTCCTAAAGTGATCATGCCATACTTCATAGCAGGAAATGGCTGCTGGTCGATGGATGTTATCATCGATATAGCATTCGATGTCAGCATAGATGACACGAAGAGGACTTAGTTCATCGCCATTCTCTCTATATGAAAACTCCTTATCTTTGGGCATGCGTTCCATTTGCAGTTTACCTCGCTTACACCACTCATAATGAGTTTCAAATTTAGTTTTCCTCCTAAAGTGGCGAATGCATCTGTCACAGTAATAAATCTCTGATGAGGTAGAATTTCTTAAGTGGTGGTATAAGCGAGAGATTTTGGGAATACCGCAGTAGTGCCATTCCTCACTATCATCCTGTTTTACTAATAACAGGTTTACTGTACGTTCATAACAACTCGAACGCGAGTTGTAGCGCACACCCTTCAATCCCTTTTCCCAAACATGGAGAACTATTTTAATGTTGTTCAATTTTTCAAATTTTTCTATATCTTTAATTTTCATATCGTCACTATTACAGTCATCGAAGTTTAATTCATTCTCCCACTGCCTATAGCTATATGTGCGATTTCGATTCGCATTGATATCATTATAGTGGAGAATGGAGAGGACAGCATATTTAAAACATTGCGATTCGCAATCGACATTAATGACTGCTGTTTTGTTTTTTAAAATTTTTGGAAGTTTAAAGGAGCCTCGACCACTATGATTTCCTAATAAACTGATTTTAAATAAGGCGGACTCAATGCCGTCAAAAATGAGACCGCTATCGCGCTCGTTAAATTTATCAATATTTAATTTTAATCCTTGGATGTGAAAATTTATCCAAGACTCATAGTCTACAACCTCGGTTGCAGGAGAGGAGGGTATGTGAAACTCCAACCTCTCTATTATTTGTCCAGTATGGTGGTCGATTTCTACATATTTTATTTTAAGATAGATGAGCGCCTTCATCCTAAAATTGTCTAAATTGTTGAAGAGCGCTTCTATCAATGATGAATTTTGATGAAACCATTCCTCAAAGTTAGCAATGGTTTCTGAGGAGTCCATCTGGTAGTTCCTCACTAAATTATTTATGGACACTTCAGTGAGTCGGATAGAGGAGGTACCGTTGGTGTAGGTATCGTTCGTGTGTGTATGTTGAAGTCTGTGCGAAGATAGTTCAAAACGTGTCTCGAAAGACTGAGCGCACAAGTCGCAAGAAAAGGAGACGACGTTAACAGAATCATCCCCACCTTCGGAGATTGATGCCGGCTTAGGTCGACAAACACCTCGCTTGATGTGTCGGATGAGATCCCATTTCCTCGTGAAGATGTGCCCACAGTCAGCACATTCCCACTCGTTGCCATGCCGCGACAGTTCTGAGATGGAACTCACATCACCTGAAAGAGAAATCATTCTATCATCTCTGTTCAAGTCTCAGTGTATTGTTACAACCTACCTTGACTCAACAACTCTAAACTTTCCTCGAGAAGGGAGGGTGTTGGTGATGAAGTTGATGCCTGAAATTGAGGAAGATGCTATTAGCCACACGTTTGAGGGAGATGAGAGAGGAAATTTTCAACTTACCATTTCAACGAAATCAAGTTTAAGGTTGATACTTCTACAAGATAGAGACTTCACTCAAATTTGGAATTCACGAGATAGCAGTTCACTTGTACACCTCAAATAATAGTCAAAGAGAGAGATCGTGCGTTCGTCACTTGTATGATTCACAGATTAAATGAAATGACATGAATGTCACTTTGCTTATATACTTTCATTCTCTTCATTCATTGGATGTTCATTCTGATTGGCTGCTTGTGTATACTTAAGAATTAGAAAAATGTTAAAGTTATCATTATTCAAAGTCAGCATTTCAAAGACAACATGACAAGTCCTCCAACAACACCAAATACCGCATTGGAGTTCTCCTCTCCATGCACATCAGCAAAGGTGCTCGTTACACCAAATGCACCAAGAAAGGCGAAGGTGGAGAAGACATACAATCTCGACAATATACGAAAGTTATCATTATCGGAGGACGATGAAGAGGAGTTGCCCGACTTAACAGGCATACGGTGGAAATATTTACAATATGATGCCGAAGGGGTGATGGAGATGACCAGAAAGTCGCACTTGCATCAAATATGGGAGTGGTACACCCCTAACTCCCAACCGCGAACCGTGGCGGAGTGGGCGTACATTGAGAAAGTGAGGGACGCTGCAGAAGAACGTTTAAAGCAGCTCAACTGTTTTTGTGATCTATGTGAAGTCAGACTCTGGGACGATATTGACGATGAAGACCTTTTGAAATACATGCCATAATAAATGTTTATTTCGTATTATCTTTGCTTTCATACTGACTTACTTGAATGGGGTTTTAGCGAATAATTTAACCATGTATACTTTTTCATTTGGAAATAGTAGCACGCTTAGTCTAACTTGTAAATCTTATGACACTTCATATGGCTGATGATGGTAGATGAAATAGTGTTAAATAAAATTAAGATAGCTTACATGATTCTGGGATAGCAATCGACTGCGATCCATGTGTAAAGAGCTTGTTTGACTACGGAAGAGAGAAGTGTGTTATGTTGCGTGTGGCGCGTGAGTGTCCTCCCATTTCATTCCATTCATCAATTCGTCTCATTGATAGAGACAGGTAGAACTCATGGTTCTCATAACGTATGCAATGGAAAGTTTTAGGCAACCTTCGACAGTTGGCTAAATGTCGCCCTGACGCGAATGCATACTACGTTGAGACAGAGGCAATCACTTGCAAACATGACGCAGAGAGGTTAAACAAGATTGACCATTGCCGAATGTCCCTTGCGGTATACATAGCTACGGGTTTCACCGCCGGCCTTTACAGGAACGCCCGTCGAAAGGAAGTATTACACCGAACTTCATTTGCAACGTTCAAGTTGACTGATAGCAGATTCAACTTAATGATAGTATTCGCCAGTCCGAAGACTGCCCAGGGCAAACCGCGTGGAGGTTCTATCATGTCTTGCCCCATGGTGGCCCTTAAGAGAGCCGATGGTTCGTTCTCGGGGGTGTGAATTTAAGTTGACTATTGGCTGGAATAGTCAATGGGTATGACGGTTAGGTTGTCATAGACCCTATACCGCCGAGGTCGTGCTGGTGCATCTGGCACCTTTCGGATGCGAGTGGTATTCGGAGTCCACACCCCATCCGTCCAAACGATCTTCTCGATCTTCCCCTTCTTATCATCCTCTTCATCCCACTCGTCGAGGATGACGAACTCGGGAATGGCGTTGTCTTCATCGATGAAGACGGGAATATTGTTGGCAGATGTCGCTTCCATCGTGACTTGAAATTGAATGAGAAGCGCTACAATCTTCTGGCTTATATAGGGTTTTCAACAATGAATTGCTCAACAGCGAATCAGAATGCTTCAGGGATAGCAATCGACTGCATAATGTTCAAGTTGACTGATAGCAGATTCAACTTAATGATAGTATTCGCCAGTCCGAAGACTGCCCAGGGCAAACCGCGAGGAGGTTCTATCATGTCTTGCCCCATGGTGGCCCTTAAGAGAGCCGATGGTTCGTTCTCGTCGTATCTGAAAATAGAAGGAGAAATAGATGAAAATATATTCAAGTGATAGAGATGATATTAACCTACCATAAGAGAAATTTAGCCGGTTCGCGACCCCTTCGATGGTGATGGTTGAGGTAAGTATTTGGCCGGCAGTTTCCGCTTCCGGTGGCGCAGCTCCTTTATTTCGCCATCATGCTTTATAGAGACATGGAGACAGCGCATCTCCGCCATTGCTCCCTCGTAGCACTCAAATGTGGCATCCAAGTCCTCACTCTCAAGGATGACGCTGTCGACGATTCTGCTCTTGATGATGGGAATGTGGAGCGTTGTTCGTCTCTCTTCTTTCTTCTGACTCTCAGTCAGGATAGTCTTTAATTGCTCAATTTTTAAATTTGATACCTCTTCCTGAGCTTTTAATGATTTTATGTAAGTCGCCTGCTCTTCAACTCGTTTTTCGCTGGCAAGCGCCCTTTGTCGGAAGTGTTCTAAGTTAATTACTTGGGTCTTGAGGGCCCGAATCTCGGCTACCTGACCCTTCAGGTGGAAATTGTCATCCCTAAGGCCGAACATTCGTTTTTGTAACGAGTGAGCTCATCTTTTAATTTCGTGAGTGCATATTCCTGGCTCACTTTTGCAATCTGCTCATCCTTATTCCAGCTGTTCATCTGCTGCTTAATCCCCTTCTTTACTGGGGAAGGTGCGATTACTTTCTTTTTCGGGGAAGACTGATTTGTTGGTTTTCATCTCTTCCGTGTTTTTAGTGATGACGACCTCCTCAGAATCGGAGTCATCTGAGCTGTCCAAATCGCTTAGTGGGGCCTTCTCTTCTGCTGTTGATGAGGTAGTGGCCGAAGCAGCAGGTTCCAAAATTGTTGCAATAGCCTCTTGTAGTGCTGCATCTAGATCGACTGTTTCTTCGTTGAAGAAGGACGCGATCACTTTGCCGATGTCCGATGTTATATAATTGCTAGCCTTTTTGAGCGGACATTCGGCGTGGGCGATGTAAAATTCCTCATGCTCCTTGCCTTTTAAAAATTTCAGGCAATGTGTACAGCCGGAAATAACGGCTCTTTCCTCGTGAAAGTGAGGAGTATTCTTATATTTGTTAATGTGGCGTTTGAATTCGCCACCTCTCTTTATTTCTCCGCAGGAGCACTTTTTAAATAAAAATTTTGAGTTGCCTCCCATTTTGTAACTCATGTATCTGTAAAGGAAGGATGAAATAGAATTACTAACAGGCGACATTGACAGTCATTTTTATAATCATACAGCTAAATTGTGAGATTGGTGGAAAGTGTCGAACCTTTGAATCCGTTACAGGCATTACTCAGAGGGGATCTTATCCCAACTCCAAGGCCTCGGCCCACAAATCCAACCTCCCGCGGACAGAGCGTGCGTCATATCACTGTGTTGGTATTCGGACCCCGATTTTGACATGAAAATCAGTGGATTGTTTACAAAGGTTGCGAATTCCAAGCCGAAGCTTGCCTCCCACAACTTTATAAATGTCTTAGTTGAATTCAGAAGGTTTGAAAACCCCGAAAATTGCCAAAAATAGCGAATTTAAATTTTTCAATTTTTTAGCACTACCTATGAAATTTTATAAGTAGTCTATCACTTAGGGCAGGTCAATAGCGACCGAACCTTTTTTGAATCAAGTCAAACGGACTTGTAGAAGCAAAGTTACAAGCCTTTAAAGTTTTGGAGTCTTTTATGGCCTGGAGACGAAGGCCATCTCCTGGCTAACCTCGAAGTCTGACGCCTTAGCTGATATCAGCAATGAAATTTTCTAAGTCGGTTTCTTACAGAAACTCGGGATTTGGAATGTCCGAAGCTATCATCGGAGCTCAGAGAGACGACTTACCGTTGACAATCTCTCGTCTTAATGAAAAGTCTCCGTCGGTTCCCAGCTTATATAGTGTGTGGCGATCAGCTGATGACGTAATACCCATCATTCAAACACTAAAAATCCCGTCTATCTCCGGTTCTAGTGCTCCGATTGAGCTGGAAATACACCATTTCCATGTAGAATTTGACGCTGAATCCGAATCTGGCCTCCGTTTTCCCATCCGATGCTTCGTTTTGGCTCTACAGTAGGCAGCCATCGCAAAAATTCTAACTGTCGTTTTTCCGAAAAATGTTGAACATTTTTCTCGCCGATTGACTTGAAACTCTCCGATTGACATGAAACTCACCATACAGATAAAGAATTTCACGCTGATTCCAAATCTGAAATCCGTTTTCCCATCCGATGCTTCGTTTTGAAGCTAGAGCCCAAAACGTCCCAAATTCTAACTCTGTCGTTTTTCGCCAATGTCCCAAAATCTTAAATGGCGTCTCACATCTAAACGAAGACAGATAGGAACAAGCCGATTCTTTCACTGAATTTGTCTCACTCTTAGCTTTCAAACGAGCTATCGCACGACAAAATCCATCCACTGGAAGCCAAAATCGAAGCAAGCTGTCCAGAGGGGGGGGGACGTCAGTGAAAATTTTTTCTCTCCGATTGAGCTGGAAATACACCATTTCCATGTAGAATTTGACGCTGAATCCGAATCTGGCCTCCGTTTTCCCATCCGATGCTTCGTTTTGGCTCTACAGTAGGCAGCCATCGCAAAAAATTCTAACTGTCGTTTTTTCGAAAAATGTTGAAAATTTTTTCTCTCCGATTGACTTGAAACTCACCATACAGATAAAGAATTTCACGCTGATTCCAAATCTGAAATCCGTTTTCCCATCCGATGCTTCGTTTTGAAGCTAGAGCCCAAAACGTCCCAAATTCTAACTCTGTCGTTTTTCGCCAATGTCCCAAAATCTTAAATGGCGTCTCACATCTAAACGAAGACAGATAGGAACAAGCCGTTTTCTTTCACTGAATTTGTCTCACTCTTAGCTTTCAAACGAGCTATCGCACAACAAAATCCGTCCACTGGAAGCCAAAATCGAAGCAAGCTGTCCAGAGGGGGGGGGACGTCAGTGAAAATTTTTTCTCTCCGATTGACTTGAAACTCACCCTAGCGATGCAGAATTTCACGCTGAATCCGAATCTGACCTCCGTTTTCTCATCCGATGCTTCGTTTTGACGCTACACACCAAAACGTCCCAAATTCTAACTCTGTCGTTTTTCGAAAAATGTTGAAAATTTTTTCTCACCGATTGCCTTGAAACTCACCCTACCGATGCAGAATTTCACGCTGAATACGAATCCGACCTCCGTTTTCTCATCCGACCACTCCTTCCACTCGAAACAACCCATTTTAAAACCCAACATTCAGCAGATTGCACCAAAAACATCACACACTATAGCCTCAAGACTAATCCTGGCGGTCGCCCAAGTCCACCACGACACTCTATCGTTCCAGAGGGGGGGGGACTCAGACCCGAAGCACCACGGCGGCCGACCACGACACTCTGCCGTTCCAGAGGGGGGGGGACGTCAGCGATGGCGGCCATCTTGCGCTATCTGGTGTTCGCCGTTTTCTTACTACT